>JAYMTA010002222.1:0-17108 GCA_036897625.1 Pelargonium cotyledonis | reverse complement strand
TATATATAATAATGGTTGAAGTTCTCAAAACATAAATGCAATCTTGTAAACTAGAGCATGAATCTCTTTTATTTCTTTCCTTCCTTTGATCTCACTAATGCACAATTACACATAACCTATTAATATATACATTTTTTTTAACACAACCTACTAATATTAAGTATTAGAGATTAATTTTATCATAAAATATACATATAACGAAATATTGTTCAAGTATGTATACCTTTTTGCAAGTGATAAAAATATCTCTTCCTACAGAACCCTTTTTACGGAAGGCTTAATTACTCTACCAACAAAAGTGGAGTAATTTACTCAATAATTAAATATAGTATAATTCGGGAGTGATATATGATAATAATTGCACCAAATAAAATGGAGTAATACATGGTTGTAATTAGGGTGCAATCAAAGAGATATGTGTCAATAAATGCACTAAATAAATAAATAAAAATTATAGTACAGTACTCTTAACAACCTTAAATTACAACACAATTTTTTCCCTTCATTTTGCCTCTCCTGATCTCATATAAGTTTTCCAAATGTGATCATAAAGTGGTTGGAGAATAAGAAGACCCTAGCAACTCTTGATATATATATATATATATAAGGTAGAATATATGAGAAACATATATTTTTTTTTTCATTTTTCCTGTAATCCGAAACAATAACATAAATATAATATTACTAACGACTTTTTTTTTATCAATTTAAATATGTTTTAGTTGTGACTTATGTAACTACATATTGCTTAGCATTGTCCTTGGATTTTGAGATAACTATTTGGTTGATTTATAGGGTTTGAGTTGCGATTTTCTGTTAAGTTTATTTTGTATATTAATTAATGATTTTCCCCCAATGTTTAGGGTGTTTCAGTTATAACTTGTATTGGGTGAAAGAAGTGGTTAATAAAATGAAAGATATCTACTGTAAGTCTGTAATATTTTATACTCATTTGCCAACTATATATATTGTTATTCTTAGTAAATTTGATTTGGTATTGAAATTCTTAAAATCTTAGATCATGAACCACATTATTTATAATATTATCAAATTGTTTAAAGGTAAATATGCAATAACATCTAATCTTAATCAGTAGAAAAACAAACACAGATTTGTGCATGCTAATTATACTATTATGAATGTATTTTAAAGTGAATATATGACAACAAAACTTGACATGTGAATAATAAATAATTGAGGAATACCTTTAAACACAAAAGTTTATTTGTGTGATTTCCATTTGGCTCCTCCAAGATCAAACTTTTTCAATGCTTTTTTTAGTCCTCCACAGTTTTATGTTCAACGATATTATTAGTTTTGTTGACTACATTACAATTTATAATATATAAAAAAATATTGCAATGAGTTATTTATTCATTACATGAAAATAAATAAAAAAGGAAATACAAATGGATCTATGCTTGAAAAAAAAAACAAATGGATCTATATTCTTTCATGAAAAAGAGATCTATTACATAGTAGTAACAAATGCATAGAATATGATACTATATATGTAAACAATCCATCATTTTTGAGTTTATTATCATCAAATAGATAGTTTTTACAAACAGTTATTTCATGTTCTTAATTTTTCTCTTAAATAAAAAAATATTTGTACCTACATGTTGGAGCAATGACCATTGATTGCGCAAATTTCATTGTTGGAGCAATGATGATTGATTGCGCAAATTTCATCAAAAAGAGGAAATAGGAATCGCTTGCCACCAAATCTGCATAAGAAACTACTTGGAAAGACAAATATGTTGTAAGATTTTCATATCACGGTTTTGTGAAAGTGGAATATGATTAGTATAACAACTTGTAAATAAATAGAAATTTAGAACAACCTCGTGACTTTTCAATTGCTCGAGATTTGTATTAGCTAAAGCATTTCTTCATTTGTTTAGATAATTGATCTTTATCTATTGTTGTATATCATATATATAATATTATAGTTAATGTTATTAATTATTATTATTAGTTAATAGAAGAAAAATTGTAACTTACAGAAAATAAAGAGACATGCATTGTGAGAGCTTAGAATTGTTCAAGTTGCTGATGTTGCATCTTCTTATGCCTCTCCATCAACTTTAACATATACGGTGATTTCTAATTATGGAATGTCTTAGAGACAGACACAAGTCCCTTGCATTTCCCATGTTAAAATTATGTTATTTCATAAATAATAGGAACAATTACACATATCTCTTCTCAACTATACACTTTTTACACCTGATTACATTCAACTATTGTTTGTTACTACTGCCTACCCTAAATTATGTCAAACTTCTTTCCATTCATTTCTCCATCCAAAGTGTTAAAATAGCATAAATACGTACCCTCTAACTAAAAAAACTTCATCCAAACAGGTCCTTACGAGTTCAAATAAAAAAAAAAAAGAAAAGAAAAAAAGAAGAAGATATGCATATGACGACGACCTGTCCTCTCTGGTGGTCTGGTCTCGGAGGAAGGTCGCCGGCGTCCTGCCGTCTCGACGAGATTTGTAACGTCGGCCTGGGTCAAGATGAGGGAGCTCGAGCGACGGCGTTGGAGCAACCACGAGGCACGAGCAACGACGGATCGAGCTTCCACGAGCGACAACAGCTCAGCTTCCATGGCTGTCGATCTGTAACGTCCTGCTGTCCCGGAGAAGAGGACCCTTGCTGGAGAAAAAGACCCTCACCCAAAAACTTTGGCGAGCTCACGGTCCAGATCTCGAGCTTCCATCGCCGGCGGACCACGCCGAGAATCCGATGCCATACCATGCCGAGAAGCTCAATCACCGGCGGACTTTGGTGAAAAATTGGTGTTTGTGATTTTTTTGTTGTTGTTGGGATTTTTGAACAATATGTAAAAATTAAATGATAAATGTGAGATTTTGGTGATTTTTCATTTTTGGGTTTTCATTTTGATGTGTATATAGGATCAATTGTGTTTTGTTAGCTTAATGGTTGTTTCAATGTATGTGAAATTGTGAAAATTGGGTTTCTGAATTGTTTTGGGGTTCGAAAACTTTGTGAATTTGTGATGACTCAGGCAAATTGATGATGTTTTTGGCGAATTTTTGATGATTCCGTAAATAATTTAATTTTTTCAATGTAACTGTAAAATTTTCGACAAGACTTGATATTTGAAAAAAATAAAAATTGCTCATGTATTGAAATATGACTTAATTATTAAAATATTTCATTAACTTTAATAAAAATTTTGAATGTAAAAAAGTATGACTTAGTTGAAGATAGCCAATGATAACAAATAATAGTTAATGGTAACAAGATATAAAATGTATATCTTTGAGAGGAAGTGCGTTTAATTATTCCTAAATAAGAATTGAAACAATTTATTTAATAAAAATATTGGTCATGTCCATTTCGTCCCCCACCAACTTTATTAACTGACAGATACTAAATATCAAAGTGGGCCGTTGTGGCCACTATCTTTCCCGCTAAAATTACCCAGAAACGCACCGTTTTGATTCCTTACTGGAAGCTTTACCCAGAGTTCTTGCAGTTCACACAGTCATGTGACTTTTCTGGCAAAAACCTAAGCATTCACAAATCAACGGCCACGACTTGAACACAGCACACTCTTGATTCTCGAACCAACCACCAAACCATACGTTTTCTGTAAAAACCAGAGCCAGTCTCAATCAGCTAAAATCCAAACCCACCTTCCTTCTTTGAATGGCTCTCCTCTGCTCTTTCCAACCTTGTTTTGTCCTCTTTCCAATCTCCTCATTTATTGCTGTTTACTGTTTTTATTTCTCCATGAATCCTTTTGTTCCTCCCACTCCATTTTCCTTTCTGGGTTTTTCTCAAATCCTGATTTTTACGCTTGCCCAATTTGCTGGTTCATTGTATAAATTCTGGGTTTGCTCCAATTCTCATTTTTGTCACTCTTTGAGGAATTGGAGAGGTTTCTCTCTCTGGGTTTTGTTCAAATCCTGTTTTTTGCACATACCCACTTTGCTGATTCACCATTTGAGTTTGCTCCAATTTTATGAGTCTTTGAAGGATTGGAGCTCAGTGTTTGTTGCTACTGTCCAATTGCCATGGCTTCTGCTGCAAGGCTTGGAGTCTTGCCTTTTTTTGGGTTGGGTTCAGACTCCAAATATGGGTGTAGAGTGAGGGTTAGGAGTTTAGGAGATAATGATGCATCTGTGTTGTCTAGTACTAGTAGCAATGTTGGTGAATTAAATGGGGCTTCTTTGGTTGGTGAGAGAGGGAGTGAAAAGTTTGGTCCTTCGGCGGGTGGAGGGAGCAATAATGGGCAGTTGAGGCCTGTAGTGGTTAATGAGAAAAATGATGTTCCTGAGAGTTTGGAATTGCTGTGGGACGATGGTTTTGGGACTAAGACTGTGAAGGATTATCTTGTTGTGGCCAAGGATGTGATTAAGCCCGATGGTGGGCCGCCCAGGTGGTTTTGTCCGGTTGAGTGTGGGAGACCTGTTAAAGATTCTCCAGTTCTTTTCTTTTTGCCTGGTAAAGTTCGCCTTGACACTGGTGTTGTGATAAATGTGAAGTTGGTTTTTAGCTTAAACAGCTATGTTTTCAGTACATAAATGTCTTGGGATTCATTTTGTTACATACTTTGTGGTAGGAAAAGCAATAGTTTATGTTTTAGAATGTTAGTAATTTTGTGTATTGTTTTGTTGCTGTTGTTTATGGATGCAGGGTTGGATGGTACCGGGTTGGGCCTCATTTTGCACCATAAAACTCTTGGGAAGTGAGTATTAATATTATTGTTCTTGTCTTTATCCTAAGTCCAATTTAGACTAACTGCTTCTAATAAATTATATCCGAACGAAGTTTGTTCGTAATTTATTGAGTAGAGATTCAATGTCCTGGGTGTAGATACTCTTCAATTTGAACTTGAGCTAAACCCATTTAGGCAGCGTTTGGATTAAAAAGAAAATCAGGAATGGAAATCAAGACATTTTTCCTGTTTGGATCATGACTTTAATGTCATGAGTGACAATGGCTTTATTCCCCACAAAAAAAAAAAAAAAAAACAACCCAAACACTACCTTAGTTGCTGCAGGTTGCTTTCCAGCTGAATATTCTTTTTAGGGGGTTTAAGTTTCAATCCTGTTAAATCCCATAGAAAATTTTGATCCGCACGAAAAGAACCTGGTGTTGTTCATTTTGTTTTGTTTAAAAAATTATAATTACATTTGATGGCCCACTCAACTGCCCTGAACTCAATACAAACTCAATTCCAAACTAATTGGGGCCAACTAAATAAATACATTATTCTTCTTCCCTATTTTGTTCTTTTTGTGTAACACAGTTCTAGCTGACATGACTTTTTTTTATTATTTATTATTTATTTTTAATTTAGGACGAATTTTGTTCAGTGCGTCGGTGTGTTTGATATTCTACTAATATTATATCTGTCTTAGAATTACTTTGCTATTGTTGAGAACTTTTTTTTCCCTTTTAATTTAATGAATATAAAGGGAATTGGGTATTGCTGTTTAAACAAATACAAAATTGTTCTTACAGTTGAATTGTTCAGGATATATTCGATCATTTAATGATTGTATCTGTTAAAAAAAACAATTTTAATAAACAAATTGGTTTACTTGCAGGGTTTTTGAAGTTCGGTGCCTTCATATTCCTGTTAATGACCGAACACCATTTGAAGGTCTGAATCCTTGAAAGCACTTTCAATATAAAGTATTTCTACAAATCTAATATGTTCTGTTGAAATCAAGATGATACTTTAGTTTAAGATTATTGGTAATTCATGCATAACTAACTCCCTATTAAGAAAAAATGGACATTTTTTTTAAAGAGAAAGTAGACAAATATTTTGAGACAGAAGAGTATTAATAATGAAATTAAAACATTATGTAAGCTAAAGATTCATGAACCACATGTGAAACTGATTTCAAGAAGGAAACTGGCCTCATGAAAATGATCTCTAGGGACGATCAGTTCGATAAATTTAATTCTTCTCTGTGTAGAATTTTTTCCCACAAAGAAAAAACAAGATCACATCAAAACAATCATCTGATCCCTTAACTAAAACCACTGGGTAATATGATAAGTCCACTCTTTTTTCCTTTTTCTTTTTTGTTTCATGATAGTATGATGTTACTTCTGATTAATTTGGTTAAAATATATTTACGTGAAGGGCTGATCAAATGTGTTGAAGAAGCTATAAGGCTTGAACACGATTCATCCCCAAATAAACCAATTTATTTGGTGGGTGATTCCTTTGGAGGGTGTTTAGCACTTGCTGTTGCTGCTCGTAATCCTACCATTGACCTGGTACTGGTATTAGCTAATCCAGGTAAATTCGCCGCTATAATGTTTTTCTTTTTTCAGTTTCCTATTATAGCTATGCTTAATGATAATTGACAAATATACAGCAGTCTGACATTTTTACCTTTCACTCTAGCTACATCATTTGGCAGGTCGCAACTGCAACCTTTATTCCCTTTCTTGGAGACTTTGCCTGATGAATTGCATGCAACATTTCCCTATCTTCTTAGCTTTGTTATGGGTAACTAACCTCTTGCTTTCAAGGAATCCCTATTTTCCATGAAAAGTAATTAATGTATATTAATGCATATGAATTTATTAACATGCTGCTATGGTCGTGACTTGTGAGTATTGCTTCTTTTGTTTCCAAGAAAATAAGTAATTTAATCAGTGAAAGTTCCATCATTAGTTGGTCAGTCCCATGAGTTTTTGCAGCTGTTTTTGGAGCTACAATTTACTTTATTAAAATTTTATTTTTATTTCCATGGTATTAGGTGATCCGATGAAGATGGCGTCAGTCTCAACTGGAAGTAGGCTTCCTCCTAGAAAAATGTGGGAACAGATATCGGGCAACCTCACCACTTTATTGCCTCTTCTTTCTGTAAGAAACTGCACTAGACTTAATTATTTTCAATTAACTTTACTTGTCAGCTTGTTATATTGAAATCGTATGTCTTCACTTGAGTCCATTCTAGAATATCCTCTAGTAGTTTCGGTGCAATTGTGTCTTTTATGTGGTCATTGATGTCCTATTACAAGCCACTTCAGGTTTGATGATCATACCAGCACTTGTAAATGCTAAATTGGCTGTGACCAATATGAAGAAATACTTAGCTCCTACTTTTCTTGAGCATGTAAATAAATATTTTCTTGTCTTCTCGTATGTTATTATGACAATCTTATCTCCAACCTTTTTTACAGTATAGTTAATTTGCATTATGCTTTTCTGTATGTAGAGCTGACAATTTGTGTCGTCGTGTTAGATTAAGGGTTATATATGGACCAAGACAAACACAACATGGTTTATAATAGTGTTCAAATATTAAACAAAAGTATGACACATTTAATAATCATGTTGGCATGTCATTTTCATGTCGGTCTTACCTTGAACGAGAAATGATGTGAGTAGCAGTTGATGTTGCTCTCACTCTATGATTTTACTCTCTTATCTCAAGCTCAATAGATTTGGACGATAGGTTTGGGGTTGTGAGTGAGAAAGAGTAGATGACATAAAAGCACCTTAGAGAGGAGAAACATATAAGAGAAGAGATTAATTGATTAAATTATACTACGAGATTAAATGGTATTAGATTATTTTAACATTAATCGTGTAAACATATCGTAAGTGTTTCGCACGTCAAACTAATAAATATGTTGAGTCAAAACATGCATAAATCGTGTCATGTTCGCGCCGGGTCACAACTCGTGTCCCAAATTGCTAGTTCTACCTCTATGATGTGATGAACTTTATATTTAATGCTAGTCGCATAGTTGTATTAACTAATAGTACTATATTAATTCTTTAACAGTCAGTGCAACCAATCTCTTTCCATAGGTACATCTGTTTCAATAACACATATACCATATCTTATAGACACTACATGTATGTTTTAGACCCGAATCTAAAGTACACTCTACATCCCAATTCTCACTCTTGCCTTCCCTGTCACCATCCTGGATATTTTTTTTTTCTGGATATTTAATGTCAATGTCAATGATTGAACTTTGACTCTGTTACATTTCACGTCCAAATTATGTACAGAATCCCTTGCATTTGTATCGTGATCCTCAAAAAATTATACCTGGAGGTTTAAGTAAACGCGCTAACAAAGATTTAGGTTGGCGAAAGTTTCTGTTGTGTATAGTCTGAACCAAGACTTAGGTAGCGTTTGTATTAAAATATTTCGAAGGGGTATGAGAATAAAAAAATGTTAATCATATATGGGGATGAGATTCCCATTTTAGTCTCTAGAGCCATTTTCATAACCCAAAAATCCTAATTTAAATATGAATAATGAGAATCTCATTCCCATTTCGATTCTAGATTCCCATTTCCGAACAAAAATTCTATAATTTTGAAGATTTATGCTAGTTGATTATCATGGGCTGTTATTCTGTGTTTAACTTCATCCACTTCTCTGCCAGGGCTTGTCGGATATTATACCCAAGGACACTCTTCTTTGGAAACTGAAGCTACTTAAATATGGAGCTGCTTATGCGAACTCTCGTCTCCATGCTGTCAAAGCTGAAGTACTTGTGCTGGCCAGGTATTTCTTGTTTCACTTTTGATGAAGATTTTTCTTATATTTTATGTCAGTATTTTTCCTTAATCATCTGTTGGATATTCTTCTATGATTTATTTTTATTAGATTTTACTGTTTTACAATTCTGTGCTAACTTTTGTAACAATTTCCCCCTATTGGTTGTGTTAAAAAAGCAGCATACTAAGGTTGTAATTTAGGCGTTCACTTGGAAAATTTGTTAGCATTCTAGTTGGAAATAGGCAGTGTTTAAAAAAGCCCACTGAGGCGCGAAGTGCACTATGGAGCCTCAAAATGGCTGAGGCGAGGCGAGTTAGGCTAGGCTCACTTGAGGTGCTGATAGTAATTGAATACCCTGTTGGCCTGATCATTTTGGTCCTAAAAAAGTCTGACCAGAGGACTGATCAAGCAATTGGTACTTTTATTGATAACTCCCAAGAAGGGAACAAAAGTACATACACCAAGCAATTGATACTTTTATTTAAAAAGCAATGGCTTCTTCAATCATATTATCTATTCATGGCTCAAATAATTGATGTTGGAGTAACTTTAATGGGGGATATGATAGGTTCTTTAGAGTTTGATGGAAGCCGAAAGCACAAGTTTATGGATTGACTAATAGAAGGTAATATTATAGATTTGTAGCAATGTTGAGCATATATAGAAAGAACATCAGAAATTTGATCATAGCTGTGTCAAGGTTTGACACTAAACTCCATAATTTCACACTTGTCTTGGATTTAGCCGCTGAGATTAGACATGGCTGGTTAAAGCTGGCAATTCGGAGTTTGTGTTGAAAAGACTAACTCAAACCCAGCACGAAAGTGGTGTGGGTTTGACCAGCCCAAAAATCAATCGGGTCTATATTATGCAACCCAGACATGCAAAATGTTGGTCGGATTTCAGACGCCTGCAGGTTTGGGTCCAAATTACCAGCTCTAGGGTTATTTTATGTGCTGTTAAAATAATATCCTCATATACCCAATCTACTCTCTTTTAGGCACCTCTGTGCTCTGTTTTTTGTTTTGTTCTGAATTTTATGTTTATTCTATGTGTGCAAATTCATTGATGACTGTATGGCAATTACAAGACTTCCAAAAGGCTGTGTTTTTCCTCCAGTTGAATTCACCTTTGGAGCTACTCTTTATGCTTTTAATGCTTATTTCTTTTAGGCCAACTGGTGTTCATTATGCTTTTTTTAAGGCAATCAAATGACTTCCTCACTTCCATATCCTAGTTTTACCGGCTTGTGCTTAACCCATTTGTTTAGAATTTTAATGGAATCACTGTATTCATCGAGAATGTAAATATGAAATAATTTTCAAGATTCTTAGTGTAATAGTACTATAAACCTTGTTGCAACATTTATTTTTGTCTGTTGTGAAATATAAATTATTCTAAAAGAAACGGGAGACAGAATCCTGTAATTTTCTTGTTGACGCTTAATGAAATGTTATTGCTGATCTTTTTTTTTCTTTCTTTTTTTTTTTTTTTTTTTTTGCATGTTAGTGGTAAAGATAACTTGATTCCTAGTGATGACGAAGCCCGAAGGCTTATGAAGTCGTTGCAAAATTGCAAAGCTCGTAGCTTCAAAGATAATGGACATACTCTTTTACTGGTAAGTGTCGTATACGCCTAACATGCACTGTCACATGTCGTGAAGCTGCTGATGAACTCTCGTAATGTTCCCAGCATCAGAAAATGAGGCCTTTTATAGTCCTCAGTGCTTCTTGATAACATGGCTACTAAACTTTAGGCCTATCAAACTTTTGCTATTTTTCTCACTCAGAGACCAACCAAAATTTAACTGTTTGTTCTTTAGTATAATCAATTTATCGCACTCACAGTTAAGGCCTATAATAAACAAATAGATTGGTACCATGATATTTTTCCTAATGTTTTAAGTCGGATTATGTTCCAAAATGGTCCCCTTGGTATCCATTTTGTACCAAATTGGGTCCCTAATTTGATTGTGTTTCAATTGAGTCCCCATGGTATCCACTTTTTGTTTCAAAAGGGTCCCTTTACAATCCATTTTGTTCCAAAACAGTTACCATGCTTTGTGTGTAATTGAGGACCAATAAGAAACAAAATAGATACAAATGATAGTAAAGATGCCATTTTAGAACATTATCCTTTTGTGTGTATAATGTCTAGTTGACTGTTTTAGATATTCCATTGTGGAAATGGAAATTATATATGTTGCAATGTTATGATGCAGGAAGATGGCATTAATTTGCTAACTGCTATCAAAGGTACTGGCAAATACCGTCGTCGCTCCCGGAAGCACGATTATGTCTCAGACTTTGTGCCTCCTAGTGCATCAGAATTCAAACAAGCACTTGATCGTGTAGTCGGGTAATTTAGCAGAATAGTTAGTAACATTTATTAATTTTTTTTTCCAGATGTTATCTAATGTTTTAAATTGTTATGTTATGTGATTTAAGATTTAGCTTTAAAATTCTAGATTGTTCTTGGTTTGGGATGTTAGAGACAAGATTTCTGAACCAAAACTTGCAGAAAGGTACTAGGTTACATTTGTTAAAAATATTACTTTCTCTGTCCCGAAATCGTATTTGACTTCTTACAAATATTTAAGGATGGGTAGCACAAAATAGGTCTAATTAATTTTTGGGTTGGGTTTGCCATGCCAGATAAGCGGATCGGGTCAGTCTAACCTGCACCTCTTGCGGGTTGTTCCAGGTTAGGCTTTTCCAGCCCAAACCCAAAAACCTTACTGAATCCTGAATTTCCATCTCTAATTTCTATGCTCTCGTTTGATACATTCTAACATTTAGTTCACTACTTCACTGTTTTGCACTTTTTTCTTATGGTAATTCTAGGAACTCTTTTATTATTTGTTGTCCTTGACCGTATACAAATTTGTACCTGATGTGTATGAATAGCAGCATAGCTGGCATTACCTCAACCATTCATTGTTGGTTTGGTATTTTCACACATTGAAAAACAGATTCTGGAATATTAAGAGCTATCTCCCATAAGTAAAGGCCACATATCTCTGCATTATTCAATGTCATAGGTGAAATCTAACATGGTATAAAACCTATTATTTAGGCCCGTCCTCAATGCTTGAGCTCGTGTTCTTTAAGTTGAACTCTTACGTGTATCTATAGTTCTTAAGGCTTAAACTGATACAGTACTATACAGGTCACTTCGCTTTGCTGCTAATTGTGCTATGTACTCAACTTTGGAAGATGGAACGATAGTGAAAGGCCTTTCGGGTATTCCTAGTGAAGGTCCTGTCTTATTTGTTGGTTATCACATGTTGATGGGACTTGAAATATATCCACTTGTCGAAGAATTCTTGAGAGAGAGGAATATTCTGGTCCGCGGTGCTGCACATCCCGAGTTGTTTGAAGGGAAGAGTGCGACTTCATATGGTGAATTTTCCTTTACTAACTGGATGCGAGTATTTGGTGCTTTTCCTGTCTCACCGAGTAATCTTTTCAAATTGCTCTCAACAAAGTCACATGTTTTGCTCTATCCGGGTGGTGCACGTGAGGCTCTCCATTTAAAGGTGTGTCAAGTTCATTATTTGTTGAATTCATATATATCTTTCCATTTTTTTTTTTTTGAAAGTTTCACTGATCTTTTACTGCCTGTGGTAATGGTGCTATGATTATTAGGGTGAAGAATATAAGTTATTTTGGCCGGATCAACCGGAATTTGTGAGAATGGCAGCACGATTCGGGGCCACAATTGTTCCATTTGCAGCCGTAGGAGAAGATGATATATATGAAGTAAGCAGCCAATTTCATTCCCCGTCATCTTTTCATATTTCGAGCATGAAAAAAATAAAATCATGGTGTTCAAATGTTGCTTATTTTTTTGAGCATCTGTTTCTTTTCTCCTGTGTTGATATATGATATCCGGATTGGTAAAATAACCTGATTCTTAATGAATAAGGTGCGATGATACTGTGCTATACTGTTAGATCAACTCAAGATGTGAAATTTTTGCAAATGATAAAATTATTGAAATTATCGAACATGATAGCACTTTAATGTGTGTGTGTGTGTGTGTTGTAGCCAAACCTGACATTTAGTAAATCTGTAAATGGCTTGATAATTGTGTTGTTACTCGTACTCTTTTCCGGTGCATTTGCCGTTTCTTTGTGTAGCTAGTTCTTGATTACAACGACCTAATGAAAATCCCCGTGGTCAATGATTTCATAAAAGAAAGTAGCCGCGATGTCATAAATTTGAGGTAAGTAATGACATTTACTCAAACATTAGTCAGAATCAGAATAATTCTCATTCCCATACTTCGAAAAAACCAATAATTACTCGCATTTACATGAACGTAGGGCGGGAATGACTGGGGAAGTTGCCAACCAAGAGCTCTTCCTTCCCGGACTTTTGCCCAAAATACCCGGTCGTATCTACCAATTGTTCGGGAAGCCCATAGAAACGAAGGGAAGAGAAGATATGCTGAAAAACCGAGAAAGTGCAAACGAATTGTACCTACAGATAAAATCCGAAGTTGAAGCAAATATAGCCTACTTGCTTAAGAAACGCGAAGAAGATCCTTATAGGAGTGTCATTGACCGAACAATCTACCGAGCTCTAGATTCTCCTCTCCATGAAGTTCCAGCATTTGACCCGTAGAAAGAGAAATGGGTACTGAAAGGTATGAAGATTTGCTGTGAAATTATACTTATTCTTGATTGATTCTGGTGCCAATAATATATGAAGGTATATATACGTACATATACACACGTTTTGTCCCGTAATTGTATGCAATTTTCATACATGGCGCTTATTCACATTGGATCAAATGAATAAATAATAAGGTAGTTAAGAATTTGAAGTGAGATTGGTGTTTGTGATCAAGTGCAATGTTAAGGACTTGTTCATTCCACTTTTGGAATGTGTTTTGTGTGCATAGGATACTCCATCCGTATCAAAATGACTGTCATTCTTTCTGTTTCGAGAAGAATTAAGAAGTTAGTACGACGTATTTTTACTATAGTATGTTCATGACCATGTATTGAAGGATACTAACTTGCTACAAGAATATTATTAACAATTCATACATAGCTAACGTCTTAAATATGGTAAGAATACATCATTTTGAGACAAAATTTAAATGAAACGTGACACTTATTTTGAGATGGACGGTGGGTTGCTCATAATTTTATAGTGTCTAGAGCCCGTTATCGTAAAACGCGATCGAACAGTTTATTTTGGCCCCATAAATTTTTTAGGATCAGTAGAGGACATTACCCGCTGTTAGTGAGTTTATATTAGAAGCATGATAGCTCAAAAACGTAACCGAAACGACTAGGTCAAAATTAGAACCCCAAGTGTGCATCATCCTTAGTGTACAACCCAAAACATGTTTAGTCGTAAAACGCAAAGTTGTACTAGAATGGCTGTATCAAGCTCCACACACTAGAAAATTACACACGACCCACTGTTAGAAAGATAAATCTCAAAGTAACTTGATATAACAAATATTTCTAACTTAGGACTAGCATAGGAACATCTATGAGCTCTTCAAAGTTGTTTTTTGAGCCATTTTTGACCAAAATTTGTGATGATATCTCTTTGTAAAACGGCATGCAAGGGAAATTTTTGGGAATGGGCCGAGAAAAATCACTCAATGTTAGTATGTTCATATTAGATACGTGGGAGCTCAAAAATGAAATTCAAATGTGTGTCCTCCTTAGCGTAAGACCCAAAATTTGTCCATATTAGAGGCGTGAGAACTTAAAATGGAACATAAGTATGCATCATCCTTAGCATATGTCCCAAAATAAGTTGTTCCATTGTAAAACGCTCAATCATCATAACACAACCGTCACATGCTCCACACACATTATAAATTTATGAGCAACACAGTTGGAAAGATAAGACACAGAGGAACGCGATAAAACAAACATGTACATCATATGACTAACATGAGACCACCTATGAGCTCTTCAAAGTTGTTTTATGGCCCACATATGTGATGACACCCCTTTGCAAAACACGCACGCTCCCCCTGCCCCCGGGAAGTTTTTGGGAATGGGTCAAGGTTAATACATTTTTATTAGAGGGGTGGGAGCTTGAAAATGAGACCCAAGTGTGCGTCCTTCTTAGTGTTTAGCCTAAAGCAAGTCATTTCATTGTAAAACAAGCATTTTACTAAAACGGTCATCGCAGGCTCCACACACACTAGAAAACTAGACGCAACCCACAACCCATTGTTGGAAAGATAAGATATATAGAATCACGACAAAACAAAAATATACAACATATGACTAGCATAAGGCCGCCTCTTCAAAGTTGTTTTTTTGGCCAAAATTTGTTATGTACCCCTATGCAAAACGAGCCTTCGGATTCTCTCTCTCTCTCTATTTTTGTTGTTGTTGTTGTGGAAATGGACTGGGAACATCATCCAAAGTTGGCACGTTAATGTCAGAGGCGTGAGAGCTCAAAAATTGGAAATGAACCGACCACATCATCCAAAGTTGGTATGTTACTGTTAGAGGTTTGAGAGCTCATACACATATTTTTATTAAAATGACAGCTACTGGTTCCACACACACTTATTTTGGGCTATACTCTAAGGAGGTTACACATTTGACTCTCATTTTTTTATATCTCCCGCCTCTAATATTAGCATACTAACGTTGGGCGATGCCCATGGTGTATTTCCAAAATTGTCAACAAAATTGAAGGATCAAATTGTGTATGATCTTCTTCCTAAATGAAACAACGCATTTCTTTAAACCTTCTTTAATTCAGTACAAGGAATACACAGTAATTGTAGATACATCAATCCTCCTCCAATTCCACTCTACAAAATCCTCACTAAATTACAATCTAACATTACATATGTCTTTACAAACGTGTATTTCTTTTCACTTTTCACTTACCAAACACGTTATCGCCAAAAATCTTTGTAGTCGATAAAATAAGACCTACAAAGAGGACACGTGAATTGATTGTGTTCCATCCACTCATCTATGCAACATGAGTGGAATACATGACCACACATGTCTAACTTGCTCGCCAAATCTTCACTCTTAAACTCCACCAAACAAATCGAACACATTACGTCTTTATCAATATTGCGTTCAAATCTCGAAACTTTTTCACCAGAAGACTGAACCTCTTGTTAGGATTAGGTCGGCACAAAACAAGAGAGATCGGCTTGAATAGATCGATGAAAGCGTTCTTGAACTGAAATAACGGAATAACAATACATATGAAAAACATGAGCGTCACGACGTTCACCTGGGACCGAGTATAATTTAAGCATATCATAGTTTTTGAGCTATAAAAGTACTCAAACTTGTTGTGAATCTTGTAGAGACATTGCTTTATATGTTGAGGAGCATATGTGAGGTGTGCAATTTTAATTGTATTTATGGTGAGTTGCACATGTTTCATATGTTTATGGTGTGGTTTGGTGTTGGTTACTTGCTCTGTCCACACGGCATTGACAGGTTCAGCACATTTTAGTTGTAATTTTATTACTTTGTCAAACCAAATGTGAGAGACTGTTGGACGAAGAAAGGTACTAGGATTGGATGTGCATGTGCTTCTAAATTTCCAACCGACCAGTTTAGGATCTGCATAAGGTTGCTAGTGGGATTGCTCAAAATACTATTATAAGTTTTTGTTTTGTTAACAAAAGACCGGTGCATTTCTCTCTCTCTCTCTCTCAAGAGCGGCGGCCGCGACTCTTTTGGGCGGCTGCGGTTCACTTATCTGCGGCGCTGGTCACTTGGTGTTTATTCTCTCTCTAGGACTGTATATATCTGCAGCGCTGATCACTTGGTGTTCGTTCTCTTTCTAGGACTGTATCGCTTGTAAGACAACAAAGGGCGAATAAGATTTTTTAGTGTGTGAGGCTTTGAAGAGCGGTTAGGGCTTTCGATTGTGACGGCTAGGGTTCAACAAGTGGCGGTTAGGACGTCGGCAGTGGAAAGCTTAAACATTGGCAACATCATCGGAGATTGTGGTTACGGCGGAGTCCAGTCCGGAGAGAGCATCGGGCAGGGCTGATGTTTCATGACCTGCGAACCTGAAGAGTTGGGATATGGTTCAGCAGGTGCGGGTTGTGGTATGTCGTGGATTGTTTGGTCATCCGACAGATCGGGGGAGGGTTTAATAGTGCCCATAATTTGGATTATTTTTATGTACTAGATTTTGTAGGGTACGTGGTTTTGGGTTCAATTGAGGAGTCTTGATTGATGCTTGTGGTTATCTGACAAATTGAGAGGAAGGACTTACCCAGTACCTTTGATTTGGGTTACATTTAAGTATTCAATTTGAAAGAGTACATGGTTTGGGGTTCGAAGATTTGAGTTTCGTTTGTTTCTGCTGCTGCATTATATCGCTTTAGTGTTATTGATTATTCTAATTTTTTTAGGTCTAATGTTGTTATTTCCCTTTTTCTATTGGCTTAATTTTCTTCCCTTAAAAAAAAGTAAGAGAACTTTTTTTATATCTAAATAAGAAATTAAAGTTTATAGAGGAGAAATTAAAGTCTTTTTTTTTTCTGAAGGGATGATAATACTTTTATTAATTCAAATCACGGGATAACACATCCGAAATATCAATTG
>JAYMTA010002221.1:0-17112 GCA_036897625.1 Pelargonium cotyledonis | reverse complement strand
GGGTCGGCCCCCGCCCGACCCACCTCATGGGCTGGGGACTATTTCCCGGGAGACACTGACTTCCAATGTCCTGATTGCCCGCTCCCTGCTCAAGGGACGGCGCGAAGAGGTTGGTCGCGCCCGACCGACGCCTAGTCAACAAAAGTCAACCACAACTCAAAGTCTTCCAAATGGGGTCCACCTATCTTTCAGCCAATCATACGACGACACATAGCACTCCAAAGGTTTTAGTATAAATACATTTTCTCACAAAGAGAAGGGGATCTCTCTTATAACTCACTTATACTTTCTCTCTCTAGCTTTCTCTATTCGGATCATCGTTTTTTGGTGTCTTGGTCCTCGCAGGTGACAGGTACGTACCAAGAGCTCATGTATCCAATATCATCAAAGCTACGTGGATCGACATGTCCTTATCAGACTAAGAATATTCTAGGTTCCTAAGCGTTCGTGGACAAGAAGAGCGAACACATCATCATCTAAGTGTGCTTGCATTGACTCCTGTCAAAATAGACGCATTATAAGGTATTGGCCTCATCTTTCACAAGGGAATCCGCAAAACCAAAAAAAATAAAAATAAAATAGAGAGAAACCCTTAGCCATTGGGTTCCCATGAAGCGACATATTCAACCATCTCTTACTTGACCGATTTTAAATGCCCTGTCATACACTAAAACAAGCCCTTTCCACTCCACTCTAGAAGCCACCATGCCATTATCTAAATAGGGAACAATCTCCATTTTCCTTATCTCGTACTTCTTTCAAAACTTCACAGTACATTGACCTAATTTTGCACAGATCCCCTGCAACAGAAAAAATAGCACTTGTCGAAACAATAGTGACATCTTTACTTTCAGATGGACCAATGGATAGCCACAACTTGAGCTAAAAGACCCCAAGCTTTCTTACTGTTGCGGATACTCCATAAGTTAGCCATTTAGCTCTTAAAGTCTCAAAACTTGAGCAGACAAAGGACAATTGTGAAGCAAACTGAACTTTTTGACTTGTTTCATAGAGGAATAAAAGGTTGGTTATGTCCCCTAGCGGATGACGCAATGATTAAGAACACATATCTCCATGTGGGAGGTCGTGGGTTCAAATCTCATTGCATCGGGTGGGGTGGGATTTAAAGGGGAGAGCTACCCCTATTGTGTAGCTCAACTAATTAGTTTTTTAAAAAAAAAAAAAAAAAAAAAAAGATTGGTTATATTTTCATCTCTCATCTTACATTTGGGGCACTTAGGGTTAAAGCTTAGGACCCTCCTGAAAATATATGCTAAAACCGGGACAACTTCATACCAACATCTTCCTACAAACAATTTAACATTCTCTTATGCCTTACATTCTCATATATGCTTCCCGTTAAAACTTCCAACATCAAGAGGCAGGTAGCAATTTGGGGAAGTCAATAAAGAGTACTCGTTATTGTCTTTGTACTTTCCCTAGACGGGAGCATACAAAACACATTTGTTTCATTGTCTCTCTTTGTAATTCGCTCTCATTGTTTTTCTAAAACACTATATAGTTCCGCGTATTATATTATATTTGTACTAAGTTATAAACTAAGAATGGGATGAATAAAAGTATAATTTCCATAAAGTTGCCCTACGCAATGGAGCGATGATTTAATTTGAGTATGAATCTTTGTCAAAATGCATGCTATCATGTCATCTTTTACGGTCCAACTCTCCAACCTTTTAAATGACCGTTCAAACAAAATGCACGGTTGGGTTCCTTGTGCATTTTTTTCTTCAATTTTTTGTGTTAACACTTATTCTTAAAGTCATTCCTATAATTCCCTTCAACTATCAAATTTGATAGTATAATAAAAAAAAATTGTACTAGTATTTGTTATACTTTATTGTACTATCTAAAAAAATAAAGAACTAAGACATATTGGGGAAAACGATTTAATCGCTTCGTATTGTTTTTGAAATCTAGAGTCGAGTCTCTCTATTAATGGTGTGACCGAACCACTAAGAGTAGCGCAATTGGTTAATTCAACTGGAGTGGAAGGAGATATTAGGATCAATCTCCACTCAACACATCCTTGGTGGTGGTGGTGTAAGAGACCACTTTGGTGCGGTAAGATGCCAAAAATTCTAAGCTAGGGTTAAAAGACTTAGTCTCTTCTTAAACACTATTGGTTCATTGTATATATTCTTTTTTAAGCCGTTGCTTATCAAAATAAAAAAATAAAATAAATAAAAAAAATAAAAAATGGTGTAACCGTATGAGATGAGTTATTTGAGTTTAAATAAGAGAGTTAACTTAAAGAAAAAAGATTAATGCACACACATCAAGGGCTAGGAGCTCGCGACTCACGTTAACGGAGTAGTTGCGGATACACAGGATCATCGTCACTCACCCTATAAATATATCGCCTATTGACCGTGAAAAACCCTAGACAATCCAACACTCTCAGCTAAACCAAGTAGTAGCACACCATCTTCATATCGCCGGTAAGTCCAGATCCGTCTTCTGTAGCACAATCAGTTCTTGATTTTGCCATAAGGTTATGAGTTTTGTTCTTTAATCAATGCTATTTTAAGAAGTTTCATCATCAGTTATGCTCACACTGTATTTTTTTTTTCATGATTGGAGTTCTGCTCTCGTTTCTCTGCCTGTTATACATCTGTGTTTGAAAATATAGTTTTTCAGATTGCTTATGTGAGTTTTCGTCGTCAGATGCTCCATGGATTAGTAAGGATTTGAGAGATTCGTAGCGTTCCCCCTTTTGGTTTTACAATCTGTTTTTTGTGTTTTATTACTGGGTTTTGATTTATTCTTACTAGAAAATTTCAGTGTTCAATTGTTATAATTGAACTAAAATTATTATTTTTTATCTCAAAACGTAGATATTTCTGCCATGTTGAGCAGGAGCAGTCGAAATTGACAAGTTGTTTTGAATTTATTGTTTGATTCTGATTGCTAATCCTCGTAACTTCCCTTGAAAAATGCGGAGTTTTTTGTGGGTTTCAGTTTGGCCACCTAAATGTCACAGATCTTTTTTGGGTTTAGGTACTGGTCTTTGATTTGTGAAAGTGGAAGTTGTCGAATTGTTAATATTGATATAAATTTTCAGTTTTTATTTATTTATCAGCATAAAATTTTACCATTGAACTGTGGTAACAATTGCTTGTGATTTTTGGGACCTTTAATGTTACTGTGATTATTTTTTGTCATTTGAATGTTTGCTTATTACTATAATTGAATTCTAGGAATGTTTGTGAATTTTCTTCCATTTAGACCTAGTTAGTAGTATGCTTGCTTTACTTTAACTAACTGAATTTGAATTTGTTTGTGATTTTTGTTCATATTTGCAGTCACATACCTTAGCAATGGCAGTCGCATTCCATGATGTCAATTCGGGGGCAGGCTTGAAGAAGCTTGATGACTACCTCCTTTCTCGCAGTTACATCTCTGGGTAGGCTTATTTGTATGACTCCATACTTTGTTTTAAGATTTGCTTGTGCCCTTGTGCTCTTAACTGTCCCATCTGTCTTTCCTCGTCATTTCTCTGAACTTAATTGAGTTGTTCTGCACCTTTTCTTGATATATTTTTCCAGGTACCAAGCTTCAAGGGATGATGTTACTGTCTATGGTGCCATTTCAAAGGTTCCATCCTCTGAATACCTGAATGTGGCTAGGTGGTACAGCCACATTGATGCACTTTTGAGGATGTCGTAAGTTCTGAACTTGTATGAATGTTTGCATGATATAATTCTTTTGTAGTCTGTCTGATTCATTACACAACACTGCATATTGGCATAGCTTGAACTCATGTGAGTTCTTTTGGATTTTTGTGCATCTTGTCTTATTTATCACATTTTTCTCTACTGTGCTAGTGGTGTTTCTGGAGAAGGCTGTGGTGTTGTTGTTGAAGGATTTGCCCCCATCATCGAGGCTATTGCAACTCCTCCAGTTAATGACACAAAGGCAAGTTTTTGGTTGCAGAACATTTGTTTTCTATTGGTATCATTGTCATCACATGTATGACACTTATCAATTTCCTAATAAGTTATGTGCAAAATACTATCAGGCTGCAGTTGCTGAGGATGATGACGATGATGATGTTGATCTCTTTGGTGAAGAGACTGAAGAGGAAAAAAAGGCTGCTGAGGAACGCTCAGCCACCGTCAAGGCATCTACAAAAAAGAAGGAATGTAAGTATATTGTTTTGAATGCATGTCTTGCATTTGGGTCAAAGTCTACTGGTAGTAGCTCCCACGCTTTTCTTAGTTGGAGTTAGAGCCTAATAAATGGCTAAGGAGACAATGTTATGATGCTTTTAAACCTGACATGGAACCCTAATTTTATCATTGGTTTACTCTTTCTGAAATTTTTTCAGCTGGAAAGTCATCAGTTCTGATGGATGTGAAACCGTGGGATGACGAGACTGACATGAAGAAGCTGGAAGAAGCAGTAAGAAGTGTTCAGTTGGAAGGATTGCTTTGGGGAGCTTGTAAGTTCTATAAATGTTGATCTTATTGTTCTGCATATAACCTCCTTCTGTTTTGTAATGTAACCTGGTAGGACTTAAAATATACCCTTCTAAAATCTATATATGAAGAACTCCTTAGTTAAATCTGTAATAGTTAAGGAAGCTTTTAACTTCCATCTTTTCCGTGCATGCGTAGAGTGTCTTTTCTATTCATTGTTTTCAACACTTTATGTTTCTTAAAGTGACTAGTAGGTACATTCAATTGTCCGGGTTTTTACACTGACTTGTTGGTTTCTTGTGGTGTAGCTAAACTGGTGCCAGTTGGGTACGGTATTAAGAAGTTGACAATTATGCTGACTATTGTGGACGACATGGTCTCTGTTGACAATCTCATTGAAGATTATCTCACAGTTGAGCCTATTAATGATTATGTCCAGAGTTGTGATATTGTGGCATTCAACAAAATATGTAAGCATTATTTTTAAGGTTCTATTTATTTTTCCTTTTGCTACACTTGTTCTTGTATTTCATACAGTTTGCTAAATGCTTCTACTGTCTGAATTCTTCCTGCAGAATTGTGAAATCATCAAGGTGGTTGGAGATATGGGTGCTAGAGAGGTTTCGGGGAGTTGCCAATTTACAAGTTATCTTATTTCTGTATTGTCAGAGAAACTTGGTTAGGGTCATGTTCTTCTTCCTTGTTCAATTACATTTTTGAGTGGGTTGGTGTTAAAACAATGTAGCTTGAAGATGGTTATCAACTATCATATCTATTTATTTAGCTTGGTATTTTAAGTTGAGCTTTAAACTTTCCATTCTATGTTAGTTACTAGGACTATTCATTCAAGAAACTAACATACAAATTAAACTTCTAAATTTAACATTCAATGTTCAACAAAGCTTTTCAGTACATAACTCATTCTTCATGTCCCATGACCAAGTGATTATGCTAATGCATAGCTTACAGATTAGTATAACAATCACAAATAACATTAACTTTAGGCATTAAACAAAATATTCAAAGTATACATTGCATTCAAAGCATACATATTTTTGGATATTCAAACCATTCAAGCATACATTTTATTGGTACAATATAACCCATGTCTATCCACAATAACTGTCCCTCTAGCAACAAAATAAATGAAACCATATGAAATTAAATTAGAAATATATTGTGCTTGGCCCATAATCCTTATAGTTTTCGAAATTTGGACCATAATTTTGAAGCCACATTTGCATTGTCGCTTTAATTCACACCCAATTAATAGTCACAAGATATACATACATTTACATTCAATACTTCCAAACGTCATTCAATATTTTCCTCAAAAAAAAAAAAAAAAGATTGTAACTAAAAGTTTTTAAAGCTGAAAAAACTGAACCAAGCCATATGAAGATATTGTGAGACAACATACTTTTGGCATTTTAAGAAAATATTTTCTTCCGTCTCAGCCAAAACAACATATATTTTGTTTGAGGCATTTTCTATTATTATAAATGATTCATCTTTACAAAATTCAAATTCAATAGCATAATATAGCGCAATGACATGGAGTATCAAATAGCGTGACAATTATTAACCTTCTACTGTTGATCGCACAGATGTTTAAAATTTTGGTTATGATCAATGATTTCAACTAATTTTATATCTTACAAGGGGTTAAAACCTGGTGACGTAGCTCTGACGTAGCCGAGAAAGGAAGCGCGAAACGGCGCCGTTCTTCAGTGTGTTGGTCTGGACTCTGGACTCTGGAGTGAATAGAAAGGGAAGCCGCCGGAGAGAAGGCAAAGCCGAGAGAAGAGACGATAGAGAAAGATGCCGAAGAGAACCACACACACGTACTCTAGCGAAGATGCCGCTCCCGACGGTCCCGACTCCGATCTCTTCGTCTACTACTGCAAGCACTGTGGCTCTCACGTTCTCATCACTGGTCTCTCAATCTATTTTGTTTGCTTACTACTAGCAAAATCAGTACTGTAATTACCTGAAATCGAAACCCTTATTGCTATCTAACCTCTCCGCAGTATGTAGCGAATTCACGGTTCCACTGAAACCATATCTATTCTGTTTTGTTGTTTGACCTCAATATTTATCAAATTTGGTGACTGTGATTTCCTCAGTGCTCAGTTTGGTTTCTACTTCACAATTTGAACTTGCAGTTAGATTTGATTTATATTATGTTTTGCAACTGCTTCAAAACAGCTATCAGATCCTAACTTCTTTGTTAAGTAATGGGAATGGTATAGTGAGATGTGTTGGTAGTTTGATATGCTATATGAATTATGAAACTAGTTGTGCTAATTTTTTAGTGATGATTTTTTCTGCTACTGAAATAGTGTTGTTATAAGATACCCAATTGCAGAAAATGCCTAGGAGGAAGACGGATAGGGCCTATGTGTTGGACAAGACGAAGCATCTTGCGAGGCTGAACATTAGCGAAGGAGGAAAAGTTCTTCTCAAAAGGTATTTCCAATGATATTTTCTACAGGATGTGCTGCTCTTTAGTTTTTGTACTGATCAATTGGACATGCTTAAATGCTGTATCTACTCATGCTCTAGATGCATGAGTAGAACTAGAAATGATTAGCTTTAATGTGAAGTGAATGGAGAATGGGAGAACTAAAAAAATGGTACCAACTGTAATTCACCTTGAAAGATTTTCCATAAAAAAAGTATACTGTATAGAGTGTAAGTTTAGTGAGAGTTGGAGGTGAGTGAAGGCTCATTCAGGATAGCGGGTCAATAAGTTACTCAAAAGTGATCAATTTAGGTACCTAGGATCTATGTTCAAAAGAACTGTTGATTGAAAAGGCTGTTAGATATGAAACATGGGCAGGATGGGTGTATAGAGATTCTTCTATTTGCTGAAGCCTAAGAGAAAATTCTATGGGCCAATCTGTTGGGAACGTAACGCGGAAAATCTCATAACCTAGTCACTAATCACAACACATTTAAAAGCAAGCAACCCAAAGAACACAAACAACTTTTACGTGGAAAACCCAAAACGGGAAAAAACCACGTGACCGGAGTCCACCCCAAAATCTCTATTATCAACAATAATGGAAATACACAATGTTCTCTCTCTAGATATAATTAGAGACATACAATCATCATATTCTTGAAACAATCAGCAAGAAATATGGGAAACAAAAACAAGCTAGGAGTAGAGAAAGTATCACCAAAAAGAGCTGTCTATCCAGAGCACGTTTGACACACTTGCAGACATCCGATCGAGATTTCCTCTGGGTAAAAGGTAGGTATCGACGAGGTGAAGAAACTTCTTAAATATCAGAGCAATCCAACGATCGGATTTTCGTGGAGGATCGAAACACCGTGGCTGAACTGTGCTGAATAATTCCAACATCACCTCTCTCTCTTTGCTTTCTCTCTCAATTTTGCCCTCCTCTTAATCTAATTTCCAGCAGCTACAAGAAGGTTAAAGACAACCCCTAAGTTACCCTTTGACTTCATGGGTTTGGGCCAACTAAATAACAAATAAAAAAGGACCCAAACCCAACAAATCTCCCCCTCCTTTTTTATCAGGAGGTGATTGTCCTCCCGGCAATCGAACGACACACGTTAAGCTTCTCCCTGGCATAACCTTTGTAAGCATAAAAGATATTGAGATGATAGTGAAAATTTCTCAGTATAGTGATGATATGATTGATTTGGATCCAGTCCGTCCAGCACGCGTGCCAGTACAAGTTGATAATAAAGCTCAGGATGCTCAAGGTGATGTTGTGGATATGGATGTTCATGTACCCAATGATGATGAGCAGGATCTACCACAAGAACCAGCAGGTCCTATAGATGTTCCGCCACCAGTTCCACTTAGAAGATCTACTCGAATTCGTCAACATTCTTCAAAGTACCCATCTACTGATTATGTGTTAGTTACTGATGGAGGTGAACCAGAAACTTATGAAGAAGATGTGGAAGACGAGCACAATAAAGAGTGGGTAGAGGCGATGAATGAAGAGATAAAATTCCTCCATGAAAATCAGACTTTTGATTTAGTGAAGCTGCCTAAGGGCAAGAGAGTCTTGAAGAATCGATGGGTTTACAGGTTGAAGCAAGATAATATAACTTCCAACATTCCGATTCAAAGCCAGGTTGGTTGTCAAGGGATTCAATCGAAGGAAAGAAATTGATTTTGAAGAAATTTTCTCTCCCGTTGTGAAGATGTCATCCATACGTGTTATTCTCAGACTAGCTGCTAGTTTTAACTTGGAGGTTGAACAAATGGATGTCAAAACAACGTTTCTTCATGGTGAGCTTCAAGATGAGATATATATGGAGCAACTAGAGAGTTTTGTGGTCAAGGGAAAAGAAGACCGTGTATACAAATTGAAGAAAAGTCTATGGGTTGAAGGAGGCACCAAGACAGTGGTATAAGAAATATGAATATTTCATGGGGGAGCAAGACTACAAGAGGACTAATTCAGATCATTTTGTCTTTGTGCAAAATTCTCTGATGATGATTTTATCATTCTTTTGCTCTATGTGAATGATATGCTAATTGTTGGAAAGAACGCTTCTAGAGTTGATAAGTTGAATAAGCAGTTGAGTAAGTCCTTTGCTATGAAGGATTTGGGGTCAGCAAAGCAGATCCTTGGTATAAGAATAACTCGAGACAGAAAAAGAAGACAACTCTCTTTATCTCAAGAGAAGTATATTGAGAAAATTCTTGAGAAGTTTAACATAAATTGGTTAATACTCCTCTAGCTACTCATTTTAAGCTAAGTTCTTAGCAGTGCCCTTCTAGTGATCAAGAGAAGGAAGACATGGTGAATGTTCCTTATGCCTCAGTTGTTAGAAGTTTGATGTATGTTATAGTATGTACAAGACCAGACATAGCTCATGCAGTTGGTACTGTTAGCCGTTATTTGTCAAATCCGGGTAGAGAGTATTGGAATGCAGTGAAATAGATTATGAGATATCTTCGGGGCAATTAGAATCTAAAGCTTATCTTTGTTTGCAATACACCTTTGTTAGTAGGCTACACAGATGCAAATATGGCAATAGATGTTTACTCACTCAAATCTACCTCGGGTTACTTGATTGTGTTTAACGGAGGAGCTGTGTCATGACAATCAAGATTGCAAAAGTGTGTTGCACTTTCAACTACAGAAGCAGAGTTCATCGCAACAACAGAAGCTTGCAAAGAGTTGTTATGGATGAAGAGGTACGTGGAGGAACTCGGGTTTAAGCAAGACCGCTATGTGTTGTTTTGCGACAGTCAGAGTGCTATACACATTGGTAAGAATTCTACCTTTCATGCAAGATCAAAGCATATTGATGTTAGGTATCATTGGATTAGAGATGCATTTAATTCCAAGTTATTGGAGCTTCAGAAGGTGCATACTGATCAGAATGGTTCTAACATGCTTACAAAGGTTGTGCTAAAGGAGAACCTTGACGTGTGTCGTTCGATCGCCAGAATGGCGATCACCTCCTGATAAAAAAGGAGGTAGAATTTTTTGGGTTTGGGTCTTTTTTTATTTGGTTATTTAGTTGGCCCAAGCCCATGAAACCAAAGGGTAACTTACGGGTTGTTTTTAACCTTCTTGTGACTGCTGGAAATCAGATTAAGAGAGACAAAATTGAGAGAGAAAGCAAACAGAGAGGTGTTGCTGAAATTTTTCAGCCCAGTTCAGCCACGGTGTTTCGATCATCCAAGGAAATCCGACCGTTGGATTGCTCTGATATTTGAGAAGCTTCTTCACCTCGTCGATACCTACCTTTTCACCAGAGGAAATCTCGATCGAAGATTTACAAGTGTGTCAAATGTGCTTTGGACAGACAGCTCTTTTTGGTGATATTTTATCTACTCTTAGCTTGTTCTTGCTTCCCATATTACTTGATGTTTGTTCCAAGAATACGATAATTGTATGCCTCTAGTTATATTTGGAGAGAACATTGTGTATTCCTACTATTGTTGACAGTGGAGATTTTGGTATGGACTCATGTCTCGTGGTTTTTTCCCGCTTTAGGTTTTCCACGTAAAAATTACTTGTGTTCTTTGGGTTGCTTGCTTTTAAATTAGTCACCAGGTTGTAGGATTTTTTGCGTTACGTTCCTAACATAGTGGTATCAGAGCCTTGGTTAGGCTTGGGTGTATTTTTCACGGGTATTAAAATTTTTTGAAAATTCTAAAGTATATTATGTGATTGCAGTTTACACTGATTTTTCACATCAGAAAAGAATTTTTTGAAATTTTCATTGGCCACTGTGGTAAAGTACTGTTCACCGACTCGACACTATTCACCGACTCGTTACTATTCACAACAGTGAAAAGTGGAGGCGTATCATGACATGACCAACCGGTGCTAACTACACGGTGTGAAAGTCGGCGATGAAGGATATTCTTGTTGTTAAAGACTTGTATGATCCGATTGAAGCCAAAGGAATATGCCCAATTGATAAGAGTGGCATAAGATGAACCGGAAGATGGAGCACAAGAAGATGATGATTCAGATTGTGCGGAGCAGGGGGAGCAACTAGATGTGGAAATAGATGATCATGGGGAGCCTCAAGACCCAGAGAGGGTAGTAGAAGGTGTTGATTAGGGGGAACAATCATTTTCAGAAGAAGTCGTGTCTTACCCCGGGATAGATTCTAGGTAAAGAGTTCAGATACATCTTTCCCTTGTGGTGGGAGGGGGCGATTCTTGGGTCCTTATCGGGGGTGCCACCTCCAAGAATAAGAAAATGAAGTGGGCCCACCACTTTGAAAATGAAGAAGAAAAGAATGGAAAAGTGAGCTGGATTTGGTGGAAAGAAGTGGAAAAAGAGGAGTGTTTTCCACAATTGCAGCTGCAATTGTGGAATGTTACCGTGAGCCTCTTGCTCATCTATTCTATAAAAGGAGAAGCCAGATGCCTTGCAGAGGTAAGTGATGGAGTAGTTCACTTTAGATGGAGGTGAGAGGGAGCATCTCATTTCAGAGAGGAAGTGAAGAAGTTGCTCACTTCGGGTACAGAGGGGAGGAAGTCATTCGAAGAAGTGTATGTGCTGAGAGTAGTAAGCGTGTGAGTTGAGAATTTGGGTGTATTGAGGCTTTGAGTAAGCAGGAGAAAATTGAGACTATTTTTCTCATATACAGTACGGTGTAACTTTCTCCTGTAGTAATATCACTACTACTGACTCTGTCGTGTGGAAGTAGGCGATTTGCCGAACCACTTTAAATTATTGTGTTCATCTTGTATTTTTATATTTCCGCTGTGTTTATTTTTGGCTTGGTTAGTTGTGTGATACACAAGTGAAATTGTGAGACGATTGATCGTGGGTAGCAAGGATAAAATTCCCAACACAATCTTCATCCATACGACCATTATGCTGCATGGCACAAAATATTGGGCTCCCATTGATTCCAAATGCAGAAGATGGGACAGTAGAGATGAGAGTGCTCCGGTAGGTTGGATGTGTGGTAAAACACATTAGGATATGTCATGAAGGAAGAGACTATTTGAGTAAAACTTGAGGTTGCTCTGATCAAAGATAAGACGAGGAAAGCTGCCCTAAGATAGTTTGGGATGTGAAATGATGGGAGGGTAATGATCCCATGCAAAAGGATGAGACAATTTGGTTAGTTATAACTTAAAAGACTAGGGGGAGATCCAAGGTATCATGAAAAGAAATATTAATGCAAGGACTAACTGAGGATATGGTGTGCTAGATAGCATGGAGTCGAGATTGAGATATATGCAGTGGATCCCATATAGTCTTGCTAAATGATTCATGCACCCAACCCCAGCATAGTTTGGGAAAATGCTCTATTGTTCAAAAACCCCAATAGGTATTAGATAATAACTGAAACTCAATTTACTATTTGTCTCTTCCTTGCAAATGTTAGGTTATCTAGTAGGTTGCCAATATCCAGTTGCCAGCACATGATTTCCTTGTAGTCAGTGAATTGCTAAGTGAGGATTTTATTTATCACAATTGCCCTCTCAACCACAAGGTCTTGTTACCTTGATATAATGTTCCAAGTTTTGCTAGAATCCTTTATGTAGGTGTTTTGGACAAAAACAAGGGACAAGTGAATCTCTTGTGAAAAGTTTGATAATGTGACCCGGGAAACATCAAATTAAGTGTTTTCTTTTTGGAAATGAACATTCAGGGATAGTTTTCTTAATTTATCAGTGCTGCTGTCTAGATTGGATGGCACACAAGTTTGTGTCGTCGTCACTGGCAGTTTCCGCCATCTTATTTGTACCAATTCTATCTTGTATTTCTGGATTAAGCACTCTTAGCTCACTTTGTGCGAAGAGGAATCATGAGT
Organism: Pelargonium cotyledonis; assembly: GCA_036897625.1. Lineage (NCBI taxonomy): Eukaryota > Viridiplantae > Streptophyta > Magnoliopsida > Geraniales > Geraniaceae > Pelargonium > Pelargonium cotyledonis. The sequence goes on along the minus strand of JAYMTA010002221.1, from coordinate 4,384 downwards.
TCTCCTCGAAATCATTGACAATCTATAGTGATATCAAATTTATCTGCTGTCGTGGCTCCTCCTTATCCAGGGGCGAAGGGAAATTGGAGAAGCAATTCCGTATGAACTGTGTAGGTTGTGAGCTATTTGTTTGTTACCGCTCTGAAGAAGATTTGGAATTAGCTTCTTTCATCTATGTTGTTGATGGTTCACTCAGTACTGTTGCTGCCGAAACCAACCCACAGGTATGAACAATTGTTCTCAAGGCTTATATTGACCCATTAATTAATCATTTTGTTATAACAAAAGTACCTCTACCTCTGCAATGAATATTAAGACATGTTCCCAACACAAAAATGAAGTGTCTGCTATGTTTTTTAAGAAAAATATATATTTTTAATTAAAAAACCCTCTTAGGTTGTTTTGTCTATGGATTGTAATAACTTTATAATTATTGTTTGTTTGTTTGTAGGTCATCATTTGTTGGTTATTTTGCGAAGTTTGCTTAGTTTGAACTTTTGAATGTTTTCTTATTTGATTTGAACTTGAGTTAATGACTTGGCTTGTTTATCTGATTTAATTGCTTGTTTAAAATGAGCTTCTTTACTTACATGATGTTAATGTTAACTTGACATACTTGCTAATATGTATAATTAACGTGCCAATACGTATCGTGCCCTATGTTTTTTGAGGATAACGAATCATGAGTCCAAATTGCTTTGTGAATCTTGTGGGCAATTTGAAATGGTGTTTCACAGGACTTCTCTAGTCGGTGTCCATCTTTCATTCTTAGGCACCATTATAAATATGTAATAATGAAAGGAAAACTTGCTTATATGTTTTTTTTTTATACTTATGTTCTGTAGGATGCTCCTGTGCCACCTTGCATATCACAGCTAGAAGGAGGACTTGTTCAAGTGGCTATAGAGGTGGAAGATCGCGCACAACGCTCAGCAATTACAAGTAAAATAGTTCTTCAGTTGCTTATTTGTTATAGCTACTACATGCAATACTTCTGGTTCATACATGTTAATTTATGTGCCTCTCAAACCAGTCAGTTACTCTCTTTATTATCAAAACAGAATTCAATTTAGATTCTTGTTTAACACAGTTATGCTACATTTCTGGCACTAAGGGTTTGTAATAGTTATCTCGTCATAGTGACTTTCACAGGCTTTATTAATAGTTAAGATTGCATGTGTGACTTAGTGGGGTAAATGCGAGTCACCTCTCTCTACAGGATTTCTGTTTGACTTTGGTTGGGTATGACACACTTCTTGCTGGTTCCATAATCCATGTTTAGGTTTCTTTGCAGTGGAGTATCTTTTATATACTCGTCATCCGTAGGTGGTATTTGATGTTTGTCCCACTAAACCACAACCTCCTCCTTGATGCCCATAGATGTTTAACTCTTCCTAGAGATTGTTCTCAACAAAATTGAAGATCTGTATTAAAAAAGGAGTAAACTAAACTTAGAAGCTAACTTGCTTCAAGTTGGAAACTGATACTTGCTTTCTTAATATGCTTATCAGTTATTAGTTATTACACTCCTTAAGCCAATTCTAGTGACTTCGATCGTTACAACCTTCCATAATTTCACCTGTTACTGCAAAGCATTTTTTCTCTTTAAAATTGCCAATAATTTACCCACCTCCCACATATATACTTGTATTATGATCTATAATAAATACTGGGGAAAGTGGTAATAACAAGAAGAGCAACGCTAGAGTTGCCTTTAGTTTGGTGTTCTTATATAGACCTACTACTCATTCTTTAAATTTATGAATAAGCTTATGTTATGTTTTTTTTTATTACTATAAACCTCATAGTCACTACCTTTTAAAACAGGAGTAAATGCTGATGATGTTCGAGTTTCTGTAGCTGCTCCTGCTGCCCGTGGGGAAGCTAACAATGAGCTTTTGGAGTTCATGGGAAAAGTAATTTAACTTGTCAAATTATGCTATTCAATTTAAGCCAACACTCTTGTATACGTTCTTATAAGTTATAATGTGTCTTTTTAAGCTAAAATCATTTTTGTTACACAGGTGTTGGGTCTGAGACTCAGCCAGATGACCCTTCGGAGAGGATGGAATAACAAATCAAAGCTCCTTGTGGTATGTTGAATAACCTTTTCAATTCTCTATAAATATATGGTGCGTATGTCTGCATGCACTATCATATCATAATATGTATGTAATCTTCCTCGTACTAGCACTAATAAACAGGCAGTGTATTATCATAGTCGTCCTGGTACTGTGCATTTCACTTGACATTGGATTCAGCATGTCTTTTGCACACCATTTTTTTTGTTTGATATTTAAAGTCCTTGAACCTCAGAGGAAAAGATTTTAGCATGATTGTCTTGAGAGTTTACCATCCAATTTTCTGCAACTTTTTTTTTTGTTTAGTTCTTTGCCATAAGCCATTACAGGAGGGCTAGAACCAACTTTATCATCTCTGTATTAAAAAGATCTATAAGGGGACAAGCATGCATTTTTCTCGCAATACCAACTCAACTGCGTATGGAAATTGTCTTTGGGTGGCAAACCTCTTAGCTACATATTAGATATTTACTATTTTGTTTTCATAATTTTGAAAATTGGACATGAACCAGCACTATGCCAGAGGCTATATATGTTGACCCAGATGCTGATGCTGTGTATCAGGTTGAGGATTTGACTTCTAGGGAAGTATATGAGAAGCTTTTGGAGGCTGTACAACCGTAAAGCTGCTTCGGTCCCAAGGCCTGAGATATTATCGCTCTTTGATTGGTTAAGGTCATTTTGACTTGGATCTTGTACTTCAACTACCAAAATAACTCGGATGATGTTTCAGTTGTTGTACAATGTAGCATTTTATACCAGTTGACATGAATTGAAGAAAATTTCTGGCATGTGAGTCACAGTTAAAAGTTAAAATACTTCAAAACTTGTTGGACTATTTATGGTTTGAAGTTTGAACCATTGTTTACCCTCTTTGTACAAATTATTTGCTCCTTTTTAACTACTACTATGATCATTGATCGATAATGATCCCTCTATTGGTATTAAGACTTTCGGTCCTAGAGGGCACTTTTGTATGATCTTGAGTCTACTTAATACCAAACAAACTATTCCATCGGACCTGCTAAATCTGTTTGTCCAAAATTTTGATTTTTCTTCTCATATTTTGGTTCTCATAATGTTATATGATAAAAAGTGAATCGGACGTAACAATAGAGAGTGACGCGAATAACATTTTCACCCCGGTCTATTTATAGTATTATTTGAGGTGAAGTGGCTCCTTAGCTGTGATTGGTGGAGGAGATCGAGTTCTAGTGTGATTAGAAAAGTTTCAATACATGAAATCTGAACACTTCAACAAAATTGTGAAGACTTATGCCAAATCGCACGAGATCTAGACTGCAAGATTGTCCCACGACCCTAAGCATGTGGCCTGTCTTATGACGATGGTATGTTTTTCGACAGAGACATCACCTTGGGTACTAAAAGATGATTTTACTCCGGACATGGTGAATTCAACTAAACTAAGTTATTATGTATCATCTATAAATGCTCTACTCCATGTGCATGGATGTACGGTGATTATACTTTTTCCTTCACACGACTATTTGGTGACCGTTCAAAATTATAACGGTAAAAACGCCACGTCAACCTTCCATATCATCACTTCATGCCACGTCATCTCTTCTTCTTCCTCAAAAAAATTGAACCATTTTTTACACAAAAATCAGACCTGCTTCACGGCGTGGTTTCACGGTTGGACTCCGGCGTGGGTTTCACGACAGAACTCCGGCTATGGGTGTCGAGCAGTAGTCAGAGGAGATTAGATCTGGGCGTCGTCTTCCATAGGCTGGACCATCTGAGCCAACAAAAGCTCATCAAGAACATCACATACCATCCAAAATACCATATCCTTACAAAAACCATCGATACCCAAAATACATATTCCATCTTCTTGTCTTCAACTTATCACAACATTCACTTACATATATGCAAATTAGTCATCAATTTAAAAGGGAACACCATTTACAGAGACGCAACCACAAAATACAAAAGAATACCATCCATTTACATAGATCCAAATTAGCCACCAAACTAAAATGTAAAAACACTCAAAATTCGTTGTTCTCCCCAACAAAGCGACAGATATAAGAAGACCATAACAGGGCACACGAGAGGCTTTGGCGAAGCTCGCCGGCGATGAAACTGAACATGAGCATGGATGTAAGATTTAATTAGAAGGTTTTGTGGCTGCTGTGGCCTTGTGGATTGAAGCGAAACTTGCGGCTGAGGGAGCTATAGACCAGATCTTATTTGAAAACCATTGATTCTTCAACGATAACGGCTTGATAGAAGCACTGAGCATATACGATGGTGATTTTGACGAATAGTATAAAGCAGAG
>JAYMTA010002220.1:0-17114 GCA_036897625.1 Pelargonium cotyledonis | reverse complement strand
GTGTATGCACAATATTGGGTTTAGCTTTCGCTTTTAAGCATGGGGCTATTGAATCAGCGGTTTAGGGGGTCGACTTTTAGTCGGGTTTGTAAACCTATGTTTGGTTCTAGGGGTTACTGTTTGGTGGTTGTAACTTATTTTGAATTGAATAAATAATTTATTATTTCCTCAAAAAAAAAAATGAGTTGATAGTGCCCTATCATGACTCATTTCCACAAGACGCAAGTATATTTATCAACTCAACTTTTAACAACCTATACCCAATATTATCGAGTTAGGTCATATATGACACATAGTTTGTTGTCCATTTTGCAAACAAAATAGTAAGATGGAATCAAATCAGATTTTTGTCGGATTGAATTCCAAATGACCACGAGTTCGGATCGAGATTGTTAGCTCTAAGTATTAATTACCCAACTGCTATCAATCTCACACACTGATCATGTGCTTGAAAACATTATAAACAAAATATCAGGAATGGGTACTGATGGTAGCTGAATATTAAAGGAAAAATTAAAATCTGGTGACCATCTTCTACTTAATTGCAACCCATCAAAATTGTAAGAAACAATAAATATTATATATAAAAAAAAAAAAAAGTCCATGAATAAGTAAGATCTTGTTAGGTTTGGTGTGTTGAATGATCATGACGAAGTCAACTTCAATATCCTCAAGCACACTCACTCACTCACTCTTTAAACACTCGATATCCCCTTTGTATTAGAGTTGACAATTTAAACTCGAATCTGCAAACACTCGATATTCCACTTGTAACGATATGAGTCACACAAAAATGGGCTCAGACAATTTTGTAATACTCAAAACAGTAAAACTCATGAGTAAAAAGATAGTAAAATTCATATGGATTGTTCACAATTTCTCATTCTTTTTAAAAAAAAAATCAAAAACCGAAATTCATTCTAACAGAACCGAATTCCAAAAGGTTCAACCATTTTGTTTAGAATGAACAGCTAAAAGGAAGATGTGAGAAAAAGTCTTGAATGGAATTGGGCATCATTTGGGTGCCCAAAGCACCATAGTAGCTCATTGATTTGTGGGCACAAGAATGGACCAAATATGGAACTTGTTCAAAGTGGAGGCCAATGCAATAGTTCAAAGATCAAGTTCCCTTCCTTTTCATTTTAGTCATCCAATTAGATGGAATAAAATTTGGTTCATATGTTAGTCGTCGTGTCCGTTTGTTTTAGCGAGTTTCATTCTAATGTTATTTGTATGGTTAGATTTGATATCTTATAATTATTGTCTACTTAGTTATTAGTAGTGAATTGGTGAGTAATTACAGTCTTACATTAGTTTATTTCGTATGTCATATTCATTACAAAGTTAATTTTAAGGACCTCATGAGCGAAAATAGAATTCCTGTTATTTCGTAGGACGAGTTACAAGACGAAAAATCATATCTAATTGCTAGAAAAAAAATTAAAATTCTCATGACCGCGATGATTACAATTGATTATTCAAAACTTTTGAAGATAAGTATGAAATGGGTTTTCTATATATATATAAAATAAGGTAGGCAAATAGATCACGCACATGACCAAAAATAGAGGTATGATAAACAGATTATTAGGCTCATCAAAATAAGTTCTAATACAAATGACTTGACAAAATTAACTAAATGAATCGACTTGACTTGACTCGACAAAATTAGCACGACACTACCCAACATGTTTGGGACGGCAAGACCCAAAACGATCGGATATCACAAATTAACTTATTTAATACAACCACCCACAAAAAATTGATATAAACAATAATAATAACTATAGGTTTTTTTGGTTAGTTTACTGTTTCAACACCTAAGTGTTCGTGATGGGCATATTGTGCGTGTCACAACAAAAATATGTATTCATGCATATATGTCTTGTAGACTCAGAATAAACACAATACGAATACAAAAATCTTATAGAAATGTGTATGTTTTGAATCTTTAAATTACTCCTAATAATATAGGATTAAAAAATTAGTGCATTCAAATACACTTATTTTGTATGATGCTCGTATAGAGACACGAATAGTTAATCTAGAATCAACCACTTCAGTTCAATTTCATGAGATAAAAGTGGTTGTTGTATTGTGGTCACTTACTTTTTTAAAATAATTTTATTTTCTATATAAGTGTGTAATCTTCTTGGTTAAGAAATCAATTCACTAATGACAAACCTATGATATGGATATCAAATAAAGATGGAAAGTAAAAAAGTTTACACCAATTTATTAATTTATTTTATAGAAAAAAATACACACACATGTTGGCCATTTGTGGTTTGTAAATGCTTCTAGTTTTAGCTACCAACATTCATGTATCCACAACATTCAACTTCTATTTCTTTTCTTTTTTTGAATAAAAAAGAAAAGAAATAGAGAAGTATATTTGTATAAAGATGGGTAGATATTTATTTGCAAAAGAAGGTGTCTCTTTCTTTTTTTTCTTTTTTTTTGTCCTCCCTTATTTTTTTTTTTATTCATCCTCTATTATTTGAGCTTATGAATTTGAGTTACATAAAATTGATCTGACCAATTTTCATATTAACTGTTTCTTAGAAAATTGTGTGTCGGATATGACAAACATGTATATTTATGCATGCAAATCTCGAACATCACCCACAAACTGAAACCTTTCGAGACTGGTTGAAGAAAAAAAACAATATGAAATCTGAATTGGCACCTTTAGGAAAAATATGTCACAAAGTAGAAAAAGTAGTACATATGTATTTAAGATCCTTAACAAAGAATATGCACATCTCTCTAACTAGTAATCATCTCTACAACCAATATATATTTAAAGAATGCAATAGAAATGAAGAAGAATAAAAAGAAAAATTCCATTTAGATATCTAAATACAGAAATGGAGTGTAATCAACAATTGGGTGTAAATGAACAAAGTCAATTATGAACTTTAATTTTTGTTTTGTTTTATTTAGATTTGGAGCTGCAACGAGACCGAATGTAACTTCCATTCAAGGGATGGAAATGGAGTTGACAATTCAAGTGACACATGAACTTGAGAGAACCCAGGGGCCCAACTCTCCATCGGGTCCTCGAATCACCTTCCAACTCGAACGCAATCTCGTTACGCTTCAGCGAATTATCCACGTACTCCATCACTTCCGGGTCCAGAGGTATAGACGAGGATTGCACCACGTAGTTCAAATCCCGAGTATCGTTTTTCTCCACATCGAAAGGCCCAGCCACGAGCTGAGCTATCTGGACGCCATGGAAGGCCAAGACGAAGCTGGTATCGGAGAAGCTCGCGTGGGCCTTCGCATTGTCGTTCTCAGCTCTCACCACGATGTTGATCTCCGTTTCCAGGAGGCCTAAGGCGTCGTACTGGATGTTGTCTAGATGGGCGTCCACGACGCTGATGAAAGGCACTCTCGGGTGAATCACCATGTAGCCGACGAACACAACGATGCCTGCTATGATCACTGCTATTGCTACTATGGTACAGATTATGGCGGCGAACCAGACAAGGGGATGGGTGCGTCGCTGCGAAGCGGGTTTGAACTTGGAGGGCATCGGGATTGGGGTCGGCAACTGCTGCTTTGCCCTGAGATGTTGATACAGACAACATTCAGGCACAACAAAATAAATTCTAGTTTCAGGAATGTGGATTTTAGGGTTATTAGGTGGCTTAGGAAGGTATGCTATTAACTTGGGTTCTTAACTTCAATTGGTGGGGAAGGTTTGGTATCTTCCTTGCTCTAAAGCACAAACCTATGTATATATATCTATATATATGTCAATTATATAAAATATAAACATACATTATTTTATGTTATTATATTTTTTGGGTTTCTTTTTCACTACACTACATCAAACCTGCCTTTCTGTCTAGGAATCAATATCAACTTTATCCTTGAAAAAGCAAAATACCAAACTTGCACTACTTCTAAATCCTAACCCTTGCTTTTCTTCTTCCACCAAAATTCAGATTATGGATGGCGTACATACCTGTTATGCGATCAAAGAGCCACCACTGCAAGTTGTCGTAGCAGGATGGGACGTATTCGCTCTTAATTTGCTTCCAAAAATCTGATAAACATAAAAGAAGAAGAATACGCCTTAAGAGATGCTCAATTGTGACTGGTACAGTAAAAAAAAAAAATAGAAATGCATACCAAAGGTTCAGCTGAGTGTTCTCTGAGTGTGAGCACAACAATACATCAACAGCCTGATGACCAAAAACTCTATAACTTGAAGCAAGCCCACTAGGCCCTCTCAGAAGTAAGGATACCCACAAAGCTTCTATCCAGAAAATGGTGTCAAATATTTTGCAACCTCTTTCAAAATTACTCTCTCCATCTCAAAATGAGTTTTTTTTTAAGAAAAGTTGGTTAGTGTTGTACATTTACGCTTGTATTCTTATGGACATGCGTATTTTAACAAGCTCAAAGATACTAAATTATTATAGGGGTATTATTAGTAATTGATGCATAACTAACTTCTAAAAAAACACTCATTTTGGACATAGGGAGTATAAGTTTTAACCCATTGACTTCTTTTTTTATTCGCCGACAGAAAAATAAAAGCGACTTACCCCCACAAAATCCCCTGAAAATACATTTTTGCCATTCATTTCACTTAGAATTTAAAAATAAATACCATACAAATAATTGAAAAATCTATTAAGAGAATAAACTTTATTTAACCCTAGACAATAAAACTCCAGAAAACTCGATAAAGCAGCCTCTGTATAGCTTCTTTTGTTTTAGTTACCTGAAGTACAACACCCTGACAGAGAGACTACACCCAGAGCGGAGATCTATAAGTTTGATGCATGTGTCGTTTGGCTCCCCAAAATTACACAGAGCTATAGAGGCAAGAAAAAGATGCCATCAGTTTTGTATCATATATGAGAAATACCCTAGTAAATGACCCTTTTCAAAGTTATTCCGGAGATCTTAGTGCCTTTTCATCGTATTTAACAATAATATTTAAATAAAAATATTTACAACACAAAGCTGAGTTAATCAAGAACAAATACAACCTTTAAGAGGTTCTTCGTAGTAAAAATGACTAAGCTATCCAAGGATATACATGTTTAGATGTACACATGTTCTGCATCCACAAGGCCAAGGGCTTCCCCTAACCTATTCTCTAGTTTTTTTTAGTAAATCAAAAGTTTGATGTAAGGGTTTTACTATTACAGATATGGACAAGACTCTCCCATAAATTAAAGGCACTGCTAAGCCTCCATTAGCACTATTGTATTCATAGAGCAATAATTAACAAAGCCTCACTTGGTAAAAGTTAGTCATTTCATATGTCAATAGAACACAATGGCAGAAATTTAAGACGTACCGTTGACCTGATTATCACTTTATCTGTAGCATCAGCCACCTGCACCAAATTGGCATTAGCTCCTTTAGTCTAGTTTACAGCATTTGCAAAACAGTAAGGTAAAAGCTTCCGGAGACACCAATCTCTAGTCTTTATTATTCCGGAGACACCAATCACTACACCCGTGGATTATACACTTACAGTCCTCACTACTCTGAAGTACAATAACCAAGTGTAGAATAAACATAACAAAACTTAGGATTTCGATAGTCAATTTGTCTCTCCCACACACAGAAAAAAGAAGAGGAAATGAAGACGTACATACAGTCTAGGCGCTGCTCCCTGCAGTCTGTAGATACTCCAAACAGTAATAAAGCTTCATGTTGAACCATAACCATTTGGCTCTTGAAAAGACTGGTATATAACTGCAGGTTTCTGAAAAAAACCAGATATTGCCTTCCAATTTACACACCCACCAGGCCACCACTAAACATATATGGTACTAACATTCTTATATAGAACTGAAAATTATAGTTTAGCAGCGAGTTCAAAATTGGTAAGACTCCACACTCTCCTCCTTCCAAACAGAGATTCATAAGAGATACACACAAATATGACCGTGTAGAAATAAAGAATAATACTATAATATCTCTAATTCCAGATAAATAGTGAATACATATGCATTTTGTTCATGTTGCAGTAGTAGTGAATTAACACCACAATATGTGGCTCAATATGACTAGACAAGCACCCTATTCCATGCGTTGATTTGCATCAAGGCAAACTTGATAAATACGAGATGATATATGTAATAAAACCAATACACTAATAGGTACATTCCCTAGCGTTTGTCCCAAACCCACACAAGAAGCTTTGATAATGTTTCTAGCCTGAACTCACACTAGCTCTCAAGCCTTAAACCGCTAAAAGATCTAAGCATCATACCTGCACCAACTGGCAATAAGATGCTCACAACTTACTCCACACTGAAATCATGCTCCATTCAAGTTGTGTGTTGTGCTAAACTTGGTACAAAAAATCTTAGCTTGAACTTGATGAGCCTTAATACAAATACTCAAGCTCTACCAAACTCAAGCTTGGCTTATTAACCTGACAAGAATATGATTTCAACTAAAATCTTCACTAATTGTTTTGACTGCAACTTAAAAGTCGAGTTTTCTCAATCAATGCCATCAAGGTTGCCAACGGTTTAGCAAGTGTTTGGCTCATTCAAAATAATGAGCTATCCAAGTTGAGCTAATAACACCTAAAAGCCATCTTGATTCATCTGCAGACCTAATTGTGGCAAAAGAAAAACGAACATTTAACAGCTTCATCTAAATGACTAAAACAGAGTTGCTGATAAAAATATAAAAATAAAAACATAAGTACCGTAGGCCTAGGATCTATAGAAAATCAACAAGTATAACATTCTTCTTAACAAAGAAAACCATAGATTTTGACAGATAGGGCTTAATCAATTGTTATCCATGTTGACTTATTTATCAGTGAATAAACTCTTCCAACAAAAGCACATACTAATCTACTCAAAATACTGCTTATCACACACTTTTTAAAGTACATTTTTCCTTTTATATAGTAAATTCAAATTACAAAATGAAGTAATGCATTAGTATTCAGTATATATAACTTTATTAGCAAATATGTTTGAATACACCATAGAGCAACTGTATTTCAAAGGAAAGCTAATGAAGACTGCTATCGTTTAATGCCACAAATCTAAGAGAGGCATTGCACAATGCTTCCACTATTCTAGGATTTGGGGAGGGTCATTTACGTATGCAGCCACTCATGACCTCAAGGTCACAAGGCATTGTGAAATTTATATAATTGACGTGAATAATTCAATCAACAAGTACAAGAGAGACCCATTTAAATTAGATATCTACAAATAGATATAAGAAACATAATAGATTAGGAAATCAAATCAAAATTTCCTTGTTACAATTTATTTTCTGATTCGACTAACACCTGTAGTTTTACTAGCAAAATTAGAATTACATTTTTATCATTCATTAACCTTACTGTTGCATCAAGAACTCTCTATAGAGCTATTACAGTTCTGATGGCCGGCTTTCAAAGGTAATGATGTGTTGAATGCGCATAGGTCCAACCTATGCACTATGTTAAATTTCAAACATTAGGCTACTGCATAAAGGCTTGAGCTTCTACTGCTAAAAGGTTACCACGCTCACTCATGTGCGTGCCTCACATCTCCTTTTTACGTGGACTCGACGTGTGCACAATCAAATGCCCTTTAATTCATTACTCTGCTCACTTGTAAGCATGTACTTCTACGCGTGGACCAATTACATTTTCATGTAGGCTCGACACGTGCACAAAATCATGTGAGCTCGACACATGCGCAATCGGGGGCCTTTAAATTCACCACTTCCTTTGCGTTTAAGCGTGTACTTTCACACTTGGAACAGAGACCACAAAGGGAGACAATACAATCGGTTAAAATCTATTTCGATACCATGTTATATTTTAGACATTGGGCTACACATAAGAGCTTGAGCTTCCACTACTAAAAATATACGTTATTAGTAGGGTTTAGTATCCACTATCCACCTTTATATGTACCTCATTTTTTTCAATGTGGGACTTTGTTTTCATCCACTTTCAGCACTCCCCACATATGTCTTTTAACATGGGCTTGACACGTGCACAATCAAAGGCCTTTATTTACATCACTACAAGAACACGATAACAAATGCCAAACTACTTCTTGGCCATCATTCACTAAACACCAACAAGGACCTCAATTGTACAAACCCAAGGGAAGTACAACTTAACATCTTCAATCACAACTTTGAACTTGATACAACTACTACTTATACATTTCAATACGCAACAACTAAATATAAGGGAGAAAAACATCACTAGAGTTTTTGTAACCTCTTGTAAAAAAAAAAAGTTAACCATTCGAGGAAGGTGAAAATAATAATAATCATTTGAACATAGAGAGTGGCTATCTAAGCTTGAAGAAAGCAAATATAAATGATTGAAGGTTGCTAGTCGCTCTCTAATCACTCATTTAACAAAAGGAGATAGGAGATGGTTTTATAAAGGTCATTCATCATTTTTGATAGAAAGGAGAAACCAACATTGCATATTTGATGATTTTGGAAAAGAAAAGTATGAGATTTAGCAACAAAATAATGGAATGAAGGAAATACCAAAACAAAACAAAATTCATCACCATTTCGTCGTGAGGTAAGGAAGATGGAAATTTCCAGAGGACACAATCTGCACCTTGCACACTTCCTTATCGGTAAATCATATCAGAAAGAAGCATCTCACGAATCTTGTTTTTGAAGCTTTCCAAATAATGGCAACCACATATGTAACAATTTTGCACACCCTACCAAAAAGAGATGTAAAATACTATTGAGTTCTAATTGAAAACGATAAATTAATACAACAAAATTCTAATAACCTTTCCACCTCCTTGAAAGACTATCATATGTATCTGTTGCCTTTCTACCCTTCTTATAGAAAGTAGTCTTCATCTTTGCCATAGTCGATTCAACTATATTGATTCTTCTATCAAGCATATCCTCAACTAACCTTTGCAACTCTGACAACCTCCCTAAGTCGCAAAACCCTAAGAGCAGCGCATTCGCACTCTCGTCAATAGGCTTGACACCATTATCCACCATAAAATCCCAAATTTCAACTGCCATCTCGGGGTCGTCGCCTTCAAGCAACATTGAAATCGCGGCTGCAAAATTAGTATGCGTAGGAGGGCACTCATTCTTGATCATCTCCACGAAAAACTTTCCCACTTCACGCACCCTCTTGTTCTTAATCAAGCATTGGAAAATCAGGTTATAAGTTAGGGAATCAGGAAAAGAACCGTGAAATGACATCTCGTCAAGGAACTGGTATGCACTGTCAATGGCATTGTTGTTGCAAAGAAGACCAATCATTGCATTGTACATGCTCAAACTGGGCAAGAGGCCATTGCCAACCATCATATTCCATGAGGGGATGGCATGATTTAGATTATTCTGCACCACAAGAACATCAAGAGTATTGGCAAAGAATTTCAAACCTGGCATACAATTGTTCCCCTTCATGACTTGAAGAAACTTGAAAGCCTCGTTGAGCTGCGACCCGCGAACTAAAGTGTTCAAAAACGCATCATAAGCTGCCATGTTCTGGGGGCTCCAACCCACCCGAACAACCATCTCCCCGAAAGTGGTCTTGGCCTTAGCCACATTGCCTTCCTTCTCCAAACCCTGCAACAAAATGGCAAAAGTCTCCCCATTTAAGGGGATTTTTGATTTTTTCTTCTCGAAAAACTCCAATGCCGTCGTTGAGGTTTGATTCTCCTGGCTGCAAATGGCAGCCAACAACGAGTTCACCGCCTCAACATTCGGAGGAACTCCGTACCTGTCCATCACATCAAAGCTCATAATAGCTTCATGAAACCTACCGGCAGCGCAATAATTCTTGAACATGGAGAAGAAAGTTGCTGTAGACAGCAAGTTGTCCTCCTTCATGGAGCGAACGGCGTCCCACATTGGCTCAAACAGCCGGTTCTTCCCAAGCAAATCGACCATAATGTTCCAGGTGGACGTGGCGTGCTTACCATGCGAGCCGGCCCAGCCGAAGAACTTGATGGCGAACCAGGGAGCGTGGTAGTAGAGCTTGAGGACTTGCTCGACGACGGAAGGAGGCGGCGGAATGGAAATTCCGGCGGAGGAGAGGGCCGATTCGATGTCTTCAGGCGGAGCAGAGGCAGGGAAGACATCGAGAATGGTTCGAGAGGTGACGAAATGATCGAATTGGTGATGTTGCAGAGGGATTTGTGTGGAAGAAGGAGCGAATTTGAATCTGGTGCTGAGATTGGCTTCCATTTTCAGTTTGGGGCTCACTCAAAACCCTAGAAAAGAACGAAGAGATCTGGATTGTTGACGAACGTTTTGCATCAGAAACTTTCAACGAAAATGATCATGTATAGAGTTCAATTTTGCAAGAAATTGGAGATAGCGTACTGTAAAAATAGCAGAGCCTGTCTCCTTTGATTTCAGGGTTTAGGGTTTGCAGCTATTTGATGTAGATGGAGCTATAATTGTTCTTTCTAGTTTCTACTACAGCTGCTTTGTAAAAATCACTATTTGGAATTTAAGTCGGATTTTTTACTCAACAGATAGTCGGTATACAACTTCAAAATGAGTCGAATTCATTTTATATGCGCAAAAATGTAACTGAATTTCAAGCATTGTGCGTTTCGATCCAAATTACCGACTATGCAGTGTTGTGTCATATTATACTCAAGTTCGACAATTAGGTTCATATTTTGGTTTGTGTTGAACTTGATGCATAATTTAGTTTTTTCTTTTTTCTTTTTGTATTTGATATGTGGCATTGTTGCAAGAAAAATAGTTCTTTTTCATTTATTCTTTCCTCTTTTGATAGCAACAAAGTTCTACATATGAGTTTTATATAAATAATTACATTTTTTGATACTCGAACTCAAGACTTGATGTTAAATTAGAACACCTACAAGCGCTCTATAGCAACTCTTCGAGTAAAAATTACGAACGTGTATTGACCATCAACTTTGTACTTGTACATTGGATTAAAAATAAAATAAAAAATTGCAAACCAATCTCAAGGAGTATAATTAAGCTGAATCAAACCTAAAATTGCCAGGGATCGGCTCGGATTGACAAATGAACCGGCTCACAAGCCTGCCGAGCCACATAAACCTTTTAAAAGAGCCTACACTTAGGCTCAAGTTTGGCTCGAGCTCTATCTGTATATTTAGCGAGTCAAGCTTGAACAGCTCGTTTAAGGCTCGACTTGTTTACAACATACTCCCAAGACATAACAAAACACAAATGGGATATGCATGTTTCATCATTGCAGATATTTAAGACCAATTTCAATGTAATCTAAAAATGTACGTGCTAAGATCCTGACTTGGAGATTCAAGCTGAAGACTGTTATTGAAATAACCAAAATTACATTTCAGCCTAAGAACATCAACTTTTCTTTTCAGCCGAATGTTGCTACTCGATAAACAATATGAAACAAAGACGTGACCGTGATACTCAGATTCGGAAATGTACATTTCATTGTGGTAGCTTCTCGGTATACAAAAACAGTTTAATGTATAATCACATGATAACTTCATGCATAGCCAGTAACATATTTGATAAACTGTTACAACAAAAGAAGAGGAAGTTAAAGTACCAGTCAACAATCAAGTATGAAACTGTCAATCTAGTCACCCGCGGAAGTGAGCCCTGTAAAACAACGACTGCAATCAATATACAAACTTGTTCGAATATACATGTCCTCATCTATGCTTCAAATGAAAGAAAAATGCTATTGGTCCAAGTTATGTGGACAAACTTGTTCGAATATACATGTCCTCATCTATGCTTCAAATGAAAGAAAAATGCTATTGGTCCAAGTTATGTGGGAGTCTACGTGCCAAACTACATTTTCATATTTCTGTAGTTTAAAATGATGTTACAAAGAATAACTATTTGTTGTACTCTCTCCGTTCCAAAATGAGTGTCTTATTTCTAATTTTTGCAGACATTAAGAATTACAAGATAATTTAGTGTGTTTCCAATATAAGCCTCACTTTTCCATCTACACCCCATGTGCATATTTGTCCATGTGCAAAAGTGATAAGGATAACATGGGGAAAACAATAATATAATAACCTAAAAATAGAAATAAGACACTCATTTTGAGACAAAAAATTTAGACAAACAAGACACTCATTTTAGGACGGAAGGAGTATATGATACGACAACCCTATCATAAATTTAAAGGGCCGAGCGCCCGGTTTATAATATATACCGTACAAGTCATCAATAAAATAATTTGTGTCATATCCCATTAATTGACACTTCATTTTGTACAAACATTTTTGTACTGATAACACAAATCAAAACTAGTTGGTGCCAATTCGGATATCAGGCTCGGGTTCGTACGTGTCGGGTTTTGCATACGGAACGGAGTGGGTGAGTTTGCCCGACCCAGTCCGCAAATTTCAAAGGAAAACTCAACCTGAACCCGCAATTTTTCAGGTGCCCCACGGGTTCGGGTCCAAATTACCGGCTCTAATGAAAATGATACGTGGGAAAGAGAAAAGTGGCATACCAAAAAATTTGGAAGAGCATCGCTAGCCTTTCACCGAGTGTGCCTCAGCAAGAGAAGAAACAAGGTCTTCTCTAGACTGTGATCTCCTACTTTGTAGACGCATCTGGCTTCTGTGAGGAGACCAAAACGAAGCCATGCTACTACTGTCAAATTGCATCTGTCCCAAGCTACTTGAGGAATAACTATGTGAAACACTGTTTGTTGGTGGGTAGAGGGAAGACTCCATGAGCTGGATGCTGCTACCGCCAAGACCATGCCCCAAACCAAATGGCCTATTTTGGGTACCCGCAACTGTTGGACTTAGTGGCATCTTTACTCTTCCATCTCCTGAAAACCAATAGTAGACTCCAAAGGTGAGAGAAGAGAGAGAACAAGTAACCATATAATCAGGGACAGTGTAGACAATTTCAGATATACGGACACATCTTCATTTACACAAGAAAATTCTTATAAACTAATTTCTTACAAACTTCATAGAGAAAAATCGTAGTGTTTCAGTCCCTCCTTAACATAATAACCAACCGAATACTAAAAAAGGTGGGTATTAAATTGACACTTAAGAGGGCAAGTTTGCAATCCAGTGGGTGTACAATGGATGTAATGAAAACGTGGATTCTAACTCAATGCAATGTCTCACTACCAGTTACAGTTAATACCCACATATCTCTCTCAAATGGTGTTTGTATCCCACTATAAACGGTGAATCATGACGTACCCAACAGACTAGGATGATCTCTCTCCAATGTTTTACCTCAAAATGTATACAAGATAAAGTCAACACTGGCTCAGACAAGAACCCACTTTGTGATCAAGAAAAGGAAAAAGGGAACGATAGCTTAGAATTTGTTGCACGAGTTACTCAACAAAACCAGGTAAGACTCTGCTTATCCAGGAGGTTACTATTGCATGATAAGAAAAGTAGTGTGCAAAATAATGTTAAATTCTTCAAATAAAAAATTATGAACTGTCAATGGAGCTAACCTAACCTGGTAAGCAGTAGAAAAAGAATTTGATTAAGGCTAATATATTTGTCCCAGAACAATTCTTGTAAACCTGACTTTTTAAGACATGCTCAACTTAATGCAAAAAATAATAATAATGTTTTCAGTCATTTTTATAGCCTTACTTCATATACAATATCCCATCTATATTTTATACAGTTGGGAGCGTGTAAAACTGGTCCATCCACATGGTACTATGTCTACCATGTAAAGAGAGATTAATCAAGTGAGAGGTTAAACAAAATCTTTTTCCTAGCAAGAAAATAAGAGAAGTTCCTAATCATTGTATCAAAGGATTTCACAACAATATAAATTAAATATAATGAAAACTTACAAATAAAACAATGCCCAAGTTTTGCACAAGATCTTACCTGAGCTGATAGGACTCCAATACCGGAATCGGAACGGAGATGGAATATTAAGACCAGATGTAGACGATGGACTATTCTGTCTGTAAATTGGGATATATGACCGCCGGAAGAATCGAGGCAGCCAATTGCCAACACAAAACAATGAGCAGACTAAGAAAAACAAAGAGACAAACAAAATGGCTATGAGAACTCCAGGATTAATCTTCAATTGGAATAACTGATAACTCTGAAGCCCAATTCTAGCTGAAGAGGCTTTCCCAGCTTCTAGCAGAGCAACCCCAAGTGTCCACGTAATACTTCCAGATCCTATTAGAATTTGTTTATCTCCAATGTGCAAACCCTCTCTCAGCAATAAGACAATATAAGGTGCCCTAAAGCAGTATTGTTCAATAAAAGGCTGTGGAACAACACTATTCTTTGCAACTTCCCACGTTTTTTCGCAGAAATCCCGACCCTTCTCTAGTACATCATCAAGAATTGCTTCTGAAGTCAGGTTGAAAAATCGATACACAACAAAAAAACCTGACATTGCATAGAATTGACCATGCGGACGAGGCAAGCTGTTGGAAAGAGCACAAGGTTGCAAATCGCAATCAATTCCAGGGGCCGTATTTGACCATTCAGACAAATTGATGGCAACTTTTGCAAGTGCGTTGCATTTTCCCCAATTTGGAATACCAACAAGATTCACAGGAATTCCTACATTAACACCTTTACCCAAGTTCCGTCCTCCAATCACAGGACTCCCACCATCTGGGTAATTGGAAGCACACTGAGAACAGATGTACTGCTCTTTATATCCAGATTGCAAGCAAGGATGCTTAAGGTCCATATTTCCATTCACTATATCAGCTTTCTTGTTTTCTGGAAGCATTCTAAAAAGATGAGCCACAGACTTACCAAATGCATCATTCAGACCATAGCCTGAGAGAGAATAAGCACTCAGATGATGGTTATGAGTGCCAACTTTGAGGTTTAAGCTAGTTTCATTATACAAATCTTCATTGGTCTCAAAGGTTACCTGCAATGACGACCCACCCAAATCAAGGGCACCAAATGTTGCTTTTTTTGGTGTTGTCCCCAGCATACCTGTGTGGTAATTAAGAGCTACCCAACCATAATAAGCTTCCTCCATACCACTAATAATCTTAACCCAGTCCCTCTGACAAACAAAAGCTGAACTCTTCAGTATGGACCACGCATTATCTAGAAGCCAGTTTGAATCAGCAGTTGGTAGCCTGCGAACTCCTGCTGTGGCATAAAGAAAGAGAGAAGTAGTTTTATGGGCATGCTTGGGAATTTGCTTCTCTGCCCACCAAATAAGTGGTTTTATTGCACTCCTCAAGCCAGACACATTATGCACCAACTTATCAAAACCAGGCTCAGTTTCCATTCGATCATACAGACGTCCAGTACGCAATTTAGACTTGCTGCTTACACCTGTAAATGATTTTAGAACAAAAGGGAGACTTCCATCTTTCCTGTTGTCAATTGATGCCTGGTACACATAAACTCGAGTTCCCGTACTTCCACAATCAAGTACAACATAGAACTTGGATACTTCTTGAGACCAACTAGAATAAAAATATGCCACAATCACATACACTAGAAGAACAAATAACAATAAACACAAAAGCACCATAATTACGCGCATCCACTTCTTCCATAAAAACGAGGTTCCTCCAAGTATACCCTTCTCCTTTGAAAAACTTGAGAGACCATTTTCATTATGTAAAGGATGAAGCTGTTTTGCATGGCCCACATTCCGATCAATTCCAAGGTTGGGATCCCTATCTTCAGGATCAATTTGATGATATGACGAGAAGTCTTGGAGAGAAGAAGAGAGCCGTAAATTTTGCTTGCGTCCAGAGTAGGCAAAACCCAAACCACGAACATCAGAATCACCCTTTGGCGATGATCCAGAAAGCATATACGGAACAGAGGACGACTGCAGAAAACGACTTGATGCAGCAGAAAGAAATTCTGCAATTTTACTAAACACCATTTCTTTATCTTTATCTGGAAATTTGACACTTTTATGAAGCTGATATTACATTTCAAAAGTTCCAGCGCATGAACCTTTCAAATCAGCATTTACTCGTAGTATGGTAAGTCAGAATGCTTCAGTGTGAAAATCTGGAAACCAAGCACCTGATGAAACTAAACTAACAATCAGATTTCCATAAACCCTGTGTGCATCAAAAATAAAAATAAAAAACTACACTTGCACACAAAGTTTACATGCATTACATGTTAAATAGCTAAGGCCATCTATTGAAAAAAACTATTGAAAAGAAAAACACTCCATCACTCATCTGTAGTTGCTATTTTAGCATGAAGAAAAATGCTTATGCTTTATATTTCGCAGTACTGATTTCTTCCAACTTGTTTTGCAAATTGTTGCAGAACTAATTCCGATTCCAATTCCCAATGTATGCACAATACACAACTAACTTAGAAATCAAAAAAGCAAACTGCCTCAACGAATCAAAACAAGCTTGTTTTCCATAATTCAAATGCGAAGAAAAGCCAAAACGAAGTACCTGCCGGCGGCGAGTATGTTTCATTTCCGAAAACAACTCATTCTACTTTCTGCGGATCCACGCTAATCTCTCGCCGCTCTGCGCCTCAGATTCAGATTCGGACTCAGATCCGAGTGGAAAACTAGTAGCGACAGGGACTCTTAACGCAATCCGCGGCTATTCCAACAAAAACGATGCCCTAATCGCTGAAATCAAACTCTACTCAAAATTGGCAAATCCGATCTACACAGACTCGGAGGAGAAGAGAGAAGCGAAACGAAGCGAAGCGAACCAAGAGTGAAGGTGGAGAAGTGGTGGGCGATTGGAAACCCTAAGCTTCCATGGAAGGTGGATCGCGTCGTCGTCGTCGTCGTCGTCGTCTTGTACAGTAGAGGAAATGTTGGTTACTCGGTTCTTTTCAGTTCAATTGGTTAATTCATGGACTCAAATCAATTTTACTTGTTTCATCTTTTCAAAATTTTATTTATTTATTTATTTTGTTTTAAATATTGAAATATACTATCAAATTTTAAATAGTGAGATACATTTCTTTATTTAAAAGGTTAAATATTTCAGGACCCTTTTAACTCGTTTTTATTAATGAGTTGTCCCCTATACTCATGCATTAGCTATCTTGATCCCTGAACTTTAATTTTTTTAAGGAATAAGTGTCATTGGGATCCCTGTACTATCAAATTTGTTCCCACGGGATCTATCTTCTTTGTTTTGTTCCCACTAGATCATAGTAGGGCAATTATTA
>JAYMTA010002219.1:0-17120 GCA_036897625.1 Pelargonium cotyledonis | reverse complement strand
ATATAGAATAATGAATATCAACCATAATTCTTTTGTTTAGGCTAAGCTAAGTTTAAGAGAATATGACATCTCATCTCATTTAATCCATACCCACCCCAATGAATTTATGAGAGCGGAGCGACCTGCTGGATCCTTACAATTTAATGAGATGTCGCGATCTTATTGACGACTTAGCCTAAACCAAATAATATTTTGACTTAAATCCACCATCCTCTCTGTCTATATATATATATATATATAGCCACTTGTCCGAATTCAAGTTATTTGAATGATGTGTACACAGAAGATTGTGGCAAAAGATGATTGTTGGTAATAAAGACCAGCTCAAGTGGCATTAGATCGAGACTGAATTAGTTTGATTTGTTTGAGGATTTGATCTTCTATACGCCGGAGACAGCTCCTAATTCTTGGCACAGGTTCCAGGTTTTGACGGCTTCCTGATCGGGATGTTTTGGTTGATTTGAACACTACTTACAGCAAAAGCCAATACATTTTTGTCTGAAACGCATATTACCAGAGAATAAATTTTTTGTTGGGATTGCAAAGACCAAAACATAATCTTGCCTTGATCACATTTAACCAAAGCACAATTTTGTTGGATCTGCAGTTTCTCGATTGGACAATGCATCCTTGTTTCCAATACTTTTTCTGTACATTTTCTCTATAAAATCTTCACTGCTTAACTTGACTTTATATGGTTTCCTTGATTTCTCCGGACGAATCTAATAACAATGTTATGTGTACTTTGGTTTATATTCAACAATTCAATCCACCATTGTTCTTGTTCCTCTCGCTCTTGAGGCCAAAAATTCAATAGTGGAAAGAACTATAATGAATCATTGTAGTTGAACTTGAACAGAAAGTTCGTATCTTGGACTGTTTCGATACATTGTTCTTGTTTTTTTCTCTACATCACAAATCACAACTGCAAGGCTGTAAAAAGGGACTTGAGCTACTCTTTTTTGTGTAGTAGCTATCCACCATGGAGGCAGCTGTGTGTGAAGTTTTTGTAGAAAGTTGCTGTAACTCCATTATTGGATTCATTTGTAAGGGTATTGGTACCATTGCAAATGTGCCTAGCAACATCAAGTCTCTGCAACATGAGTTAGATAAACTCAGTGCCAACATAAACACCATAAAAGAAGAAATAGAGTTGGCTGAGCCAGAGAAAAAGTATCCTTCTTATGAAGTGAAACTGTGGCTCACTAAGGGTGAGCAGATGGAGCGTGAAGTGCAGCTAATGCTGGAGGAGATCAGCCTCAGCTGTGATTGCAATGTTTTCCATCGCTATCGCCTAGGCAAAGCTGTGAAAAAGAAGTGTCTTGAGGTGAGAAAGATGATAGACTTGTGTAGTTTCCCAACTATTTTTGTCGAAAAGATGTCTCCTATGAAAGCTGTGGAGAAACTGCAGGCACAATCTCTGGTGGGTCAGCGAGCAGCGCAGGAGATGCTTGACCGGCTCGTGGATTTCTTGGAAGATGATGGGGTCAGAAGGGTTGCTGTTTGGGGAATGGGAGGAGTTGGGAAGACTACACTTGTCAAGAACTTCAACAACAAGCTCGAGTCCTCTTCGTTGTCAGGGTTGCTCGATTTCATCATTTGGGTGAAGGTGTCAAGGACTGTGGATTTGAAGAAGATTCAGTCTGATATTGCTGCGAGACTGAGCTTCGAATTCGAAGCAGAAGAGAGCATACAGGGAAGGGCTTGTAAGCTGTTCAGGAGACTAATGAAGATAAAGAAGCTTGTGCTCATTCTAGATGATGTTTGGGAGAAAATTGATCTTGAAGCTGTTGGTGTTCCACAATGTGAAGACCAAGGTAACTGTAAGATTATAGTTACCACTCGAAATTTCGATGTTTGCAGAGAAATGATGACTGATGTGGAAATGAAGGTGGATGTTCTGAATGAGGCAGCATCTTGGAGTTTGTTTGCTCAAAATGCAGGAGATGTGGTTGAGCTACAAGGCATAGAGTCTCTTGCAAGAGCAGTTTCTAGGGAATGCTGTGGTTTGCCACTGGCAATCAAGACCGTGGCGCGATCCATGAGGAACAAAACTATGATTGAGCTGTGGAAGGATGCACTCAACCAGTTTCAGCACTCGGCGCCTCATTTTGGGTGCATTGAGAAGGAAGTCTACTTTCCATTGAAGTTGAGCTACGACTCGTTGCCAAGTAAGATTCACAAGTTCTGCTTCTTGTACTGCTCTTTATATCCTGAAAACTTTTCGATCAAAATAAGTGAATTAGTCCAATGCTGGATAGCTGATGGGTTGGTTGATGAGCATCAGAGCCTAGAAGAATCGTTTAATTCCACGACTACATTGATTGAATATCTTAAGGATTGCTGTTTGTTAGAACAAGGGGAGGGCATAGGAACTGTGAGGATGCATGATGTCGTGAGGGATGTCGCCATATGGATTTCCTCGTACGAAGAGGAGAGTGGTTTTTTCTGTCAATCTGGCATTTCACTGTCTGAAATAATGCCACAGAAGTTGCATAGACATTTCAGGAGAATCTCATTTATGAACAACATCATAACAAGGTTGCCTAGTAAACTTCTTGGATGCGCGAAGCTAACAATGTTGCTTCTCCAAGGTAATCCTCTAAAGAAAGTTCCTGATGCTTTCTTTCAAGAAACTAGATTACTTAGAATACTGAATTTGAGTGGCACTCGCATAACTTCCCTCCCGTCTTCCCTTCTGCACTTGGGTGAACTCCGAGCTCTCTTTCTGAGAAACTGTTCTTGTTTGCAAAAGCTGCCCACTCTTGAAGCTCTTCGCGAGCTCCAAGTGCTTGATCTGTCTGGCACGGGACTGCGAGAATTGCCAAAAGAAGTAGGCAAGTTGAGTAACTTAAGAGAGCTCAACTTGTCCTGCACACACCACTTAGAAAAGATTGAACCCGGGACTATCTCCGGGCTATCAAGTCTTGAGTCCTTGGACTTGTCTTTCAGTGCCTACAAGTGGGCAGTGGAAACCAATCAAGAAGTAGAAAAGGCAGGGTTTGATGAGTTGGTGTCCCTAAAACTTCTCTCAGTCCTTCACATAACATTGGACAATGTTGATTGCATAGCGCTAAGGCTCGATTGGTTGAGGAGGCTGAGAAAGTTCAGTGTGATGATCACCCCAACAATCTGTAACTCAAACTATTTACCAACTCAACATGATGAGAAAAGGGTCATTCTAAGAAGGGTTGATCTCTTGGACAGAGGCCTTGAAGGGTTGCTTTGCATCGCCAGCGCCTTGGATTTGATAACATGTGGAGGAATCAGAGGCTTATACGAGATAGTATCCAAGACAAGTTTATATGGGTTACCAAGCCTAAAGTCACTCACAATCACCAGTTGCAATTGGATCATGAATATGATAAATGGGGAGGAAATACAAGGAAATATATTACCCAATTTAGAGTGTTTAACACTTCGGCACCTACCAAATTTGCATACCATTCTGAAAGGAGATGTGCCTAGAGAAGGGTTTCTTGTGAAACTGAAAACCATAGAAGTGGTGGACTGTCCTAGACTCAAGAGACTGATCTCCTATGCTTTGCTTAAGCAGGTTCAGAATCTTGAAGAAATAAGAGTCACTAGCTGCAAGAGAATGGAGTGTGTTTTCCCTGGGAGGGTTCCTGAGCAGGTTCTGCAGAAGCTGAAAGTCATAGAACTGAAGGACTCGGTTAATTTGAGGACTATTTGCTCGAAAACACCAGCATGGTTAGTTCTTGAGAGAATTGAGGTCACCAACTGTCCTAAGTTAGAGAAGCTTCCTCTTTCAGCTCGCAATGTGATCACTGTCAGCGAGATTCGAGGAGATTTGAGATGGTGGAACAATCTTACGTGGGAGGATCGCGAGACTGTATGCGCTCTCCAGCCACGGTTCCAAGCATGTGTAGATTCTCTCCAATCATTGATTCAAGAAGATGAACAAGTAAGAAAATCTCATCAGTTGAAGCTTCTTGATTTCATGATTTAGAGTCTAGTTTTCACAAATAGCATATCAGTAATTTTTGTTGTTGTGCAGGCCTGACAAACTGAGGACATGTTATAGGCATACAAGACAGAACAAAGTAGAGCTCCAAGAATGGACAGATAAAGAAGCTCAGAGTGTGCAATGTAATGTAATGAATATTATATATGCTGTAATTAATCTTATTTCATCAATAAAGTACAGTATTCTTGTATTCATTCTTGGCTCAACCATATTGTCAGTTCTTTGATTTGTTTGATGGTGTTCTTATTTACAGCAACATTTTAGTCACTGAACAGAGAAACTGGTAGCTTCTTGAGTTGATCACAATCCATCACTTTTGTAGCAGTCCATATAGCAACATCAAGAACTAGGTCTCCCATTTCTCACCAGACTACTCCAACAAACAAGACTCATGTCACAATCATATATATGAAGATTTTACTCAATAAACATCCAAACAAACAATCAGTCAAGATTCCAATAAAGTTGAGAAAAATGTGCTCTCAGACAAGTAATTTTGTATATGTTATCCTACCAAAACTCATGTCACAATCATATGAAGATTTTACTCAATAAACTTCCACAAACAACACATATGGTGCGGTTCTTGAAGCCGAAGGTAGGTCTGCCGGGGGCTTATTGATTGTCCGAGATAGGTCCGGGAGGTGTTAGGGAAGGGCCCGGGTTGGTTGGTCTGTCAGGGGCTTATATTAATTCAAAAAGACCCAAAACACTATAACAGCTATTGAAATTGGGCAAAACGACCCTACCCAATCATACACTCCCTCAATCGAAACAGATGATCTAGCAAAACTATAAGCAACATGATTTACACCCCTCCTAATAAAACAAAAGTTTAAAGTAGAAAAACTAGATTAGCATAACAAAATGTCATATATAACCATACTCAAGGCACTGGAAAATCTCTCTCCTCCGATATTCAACGCACGAACCAAACTATGAGCAATACGATTCGCTCCCACCTCCCCAAACGGATATCCAAACTAATAAAGCTAGATAAGCAAGACAAAATGTCAAATATAACTAGACCCTAGGCACTGGAAAACCCTTTCCTCCGGTCTTTAACGCACGAATCACCTTTTCAGCATCGAATTCAACTATCACCATATCCCAACCATTTCAAGCAATTCAAGATAAGGTTTCACAAATCGTTACTTCTGTCAGCTTCAGGCCAAGGCACCCAACCAAGCAACCACCCTGCCTGGTCACAACCGCAGACCGTTCCCGACCAGTCTCGATGAACCGAGAAACCTCTAATTTGTCCTCGACAGCAAACTTAGCATCATCCTTGTAGATCTTGAAATACAAAATGATGTTCTGACCACGTCTAATCAACTATGAAGCGAACAGAGTCACGTGGACGCTACCACTATGCGAAACTTGAAGCCGCCAAAACCCAAATCCAAAGCCACAAACCCTAGCAAACCCAGTACTTGTCATCGAGACAAGACTCACACCCGTGAGAGAATTACTTATAACATATGCAAGAGAAGATGTTAACTCCTAATTTAATTGCTTAACAAAGTTTTTTTATTCTCCTAAAACAAATGTTTTTATTTTTTTTATTTTCTTACTATATATATTTTTAATGTTTTTAATTTCAAGCAAAATTTTGTTCAAAAATAATTGTACAAAAAATCGTTAAAAATGAGACATGACACATTAAATATTATAACGCGCTACGTATGCGTTATGTCTAATAAATCGGGTACTCTACACCAACAATTCATAAGAGAATAGTGTCATCGTATGCCATGTTGTCATTCATTAAAATTAATTTTTTTAAGAGAATAACACATATTATCACCATAAATCAAAGCAAAGTTGCATAAGCAACAGTAACCCCAAAAACAGAAAAAGATCTAGAGATCCGACACAACGCCGCTCCCCTAAACCGCTGATCTAAACCCCAAGAACATAAATGAAACTGCAAAGAACATATATCGAGCATACACTTTAGTCCTAACACAAGACCCGAGCTTGCCGATACATGAAAAACCTGACCTGCACTACATGTCCGGATCGGACATGCCCCTTCTAGGACGCCCCAGCCCCCCAGCCAGCCCTAAAACTCCTACTCTCTATTCCGGCCGCCCCTAGCCTCCTCCATTTCCTTCTCCACATCGACCTCGACCACACCGTCCTCCTCCCTCGCAATCGCCAATAGCCGCAACTCCCTTTCCGTCTCAAATTTGTGCTTATCACCCGTCACAGCCGCTGCTAACCGGCCACCGTCGCCGCACCTTCTCGCTGCTCTCTACCCCCCCAAAAGCTGTCGCCACAATACAAGGAACCAAAACCCCAGTCGTGGCCTCCGCTCTCCCAGATCCGCCGCCGCCTTGCTCGCAACACCACACACTATTGGGACTCGTTGAGCCAACCGGGACTCTCTGATCCGCTCTCTGAACTCCGCACTCCCGTACTACCGCCGCTCTACGTGGAAACCAAAAACCCAAAAATACTATGAAGCAGAGAGCCGCTCTCAGTGAACTCGAATTTCATTAAAACTAATTTTAAACTATAAAAATACAAAAATATATTAATCATACAAAAATTAATTGTCAGATCATTTCGTACAAACAGGTTTGGAAAATTTTGTTAGTGGGTCGTCTTGTTTAATCAGCCCTCCCAAATTGACTAATTATTTTATTCGGTAGTCGTTGTTAAATACTATTGAAGAAACCAACTCTCTTTGTAAAGTTTAATCTCTGTGCGCGTAAGCAAAAGTTAAAGCCTAAATCAGTTTTGTTTTGATGGTCTTTTTCTGAGGTATACACTCTCACCAAACCTTTTATTCCCAATACCAAACCACAAACATACTCTATGGCTGCCATCGTTTTGTGTGGTTTAGTAGCTGCCATTGCATCTCCATTATTGGAATGCGGTAAACTTGTTTGTGGTCCCATCTACCATACCACCACTAGCGTCTTCAAGCTCCAATCCAATCTTAACGATCTTGAAAAGAAGGTGGAAGAATTGGCAGATCTGGCGGAGGAGGTCAAACAAGAACTTGAAGAGGCAAAGAAAAACGGTAGAAGAGCAACACGCCAAGCAAAAGCGTGGAGAAGGAAGGTTGATGGGGTTATGGCTGTAGCGGAGGAAATTCTGCGTGTATCAGGTCGCCGGATTCAACCAGCAGCTGCTGCTGGTACGAGCTTGACGCCAAACAATAGCACAAGATTCTCCGGATGTTTCTGTAAGTGCCGCCTCAGCAGGAAAGTGAGCAAGACTCTTAAGGAGGTACAAAAACTTATGGCCGCTGACGCTAACCCAATAGTAGTGGCTACAAGTGGTCGAGCACCAACTGTGGAGCGCATCCCAGTAATTTCAATTGAACACCAAACAACTGCATCTCAAAACTTGGCCAAAATGATGGAGTTGCTGAATCGTGATGAAGTTCGGAGGATTGGCGTTTGGGGTATGGGTGGGGTAGGCAAAACCACCCTCGTAAAGAATCTGAACAATAAGCTCCAGAGCATCTCTTCGGATCAACCTTTTGGCAAGGTGATTTGGATTACTGTGTCCAAAGAGATGAACTTGCAGCTAGTCCAAACAAGAATAGCAGCAAGTTTGAGATTTGGCTTGAGAGATTGTGATGAGGTGAGCATGGCTGCTCAACTACATGACAGGCTTTTAAGGGAAGAGAAGTTTCTCCTCATATTAGATGATGTTTGGGACCGTATTGATTTGGATCGTTTGGGCATCCCACAGCCAGATGTTCATAAAGGCTATAAAATCGTATTGACAACTCGATCTCAAGCAGTTTGTTCGCAGATGAACATGGATGAACAATTCACAGTAGCTATTTTGAGCGAGAAAGAAGCTTGGCATTTGTTTTGTACAAGTGTTGGGGAGGTAGCCAATGTCGAGCAAATTGTACCATATGCAAAAGCAGTTGCAAGAGAGTGCCACGGCTTGCCTCTGGCGATCATTGTTGTTGGGGCAGCGATGAGGAGAAAGGAAAGTATCGAGCTGTGGAAAGATGCGTTGAATGAGTTGAAGCGGTCAGCGCCTTCTATTCCAGGCATTGAGAAGGAGGTATTTAACCCATTGAAGTGGAGTTATGATTCATTACAAGGTGAGAGCGTCAAGTCTTTTTTCTTGTTTTGTTGTTTATACCCTGAGGATCATAAGATAGACGAAGGAGAGCTTGTGCAATCTTGGATGGGTGAAGGTCTGGTAGACATGGGACTGAATTATGATGATTCAATCAACAGGGGAATTGCTATGATAGAAAATTTAAAAGATAGCTGCTTGTTGGAGGATTGTGGTAGGCAATTTAGTCAGGTGACGATGCATGATATAGTTCGTGATGTTGGCATATGGATTGCACCTTCCTTAGAAGTTGGACACAAATCTCTTATTCGATCAGGGGTTGGATTAACACGTTTTCCAGAAGCAAGTGAACTCAATGGATCTCTGAAAAGGGTTTCATTGATGAATAACAAAGTAACCAAGCTACCGTCTGAATGCAAGATGCAACCCTCCAATGCATTGACATTATTTTTACAAGGTAACAGAACCCTTGGAGAAGTTCCAGAAGGATTCTTGCAAGGATTTCCAGCCGTCCGAGTATTGAATTTGAGTCACACTAAGATCAGTTCATTGCCTCCTTCGATTATGCAACTTTCAGACCTAAGAACACTTCTTTTAGAGGGATGCCATAGGCTCAGTGAACTAACTGCCCACATTAGGATGGGAAGGGCTAAAAAGAATTCAAGCTCTAGATTTGTCTCACACTCGCATTAGAGAATTGCCAAGAGAAATGGGAATGTTGATTAATCTAAGGAAATTGTGTCTAAAGGCTGAAGGCCTTGAAATAATCCCAGCTGGAGTTTTTTCCATGTTGTCGTCTTTAGAGATCCTAGATATGGATGGAAGTGCTTACGCATGGGGATTAAAGAGAGATGTAGAAGACGGAAAAGCACATTTGGAAGAGTTAGAAAACCTCTCCAAACTAAGAGTGTTATCTTTTCAATTGAAGCGCAAGACAACTCTGAGCTCGATAGCGAATCTTACTTGGATTAGAAGATTGACAACATTCAAAGACTTCTGATTGGCCTGGGGTCAACTCATTCTAGATTTGATAGGGGAGAGATTAAGGAGGTACGCATTCAGGGCATCAATCTTCCAGAAGGAGTAGAGTACTTGCTGAGTATTACTAATGCAGATTCTCTGTGGCTTGATAAATGTCAGGGTTTGGATGTTATGCTACGGAACTTGACAACACCACCTACTGCTTGCTTTTTGGGTTTGAAGTCACTCCGTATTTGGGGTTGTGGCGGCAACTTCAATCTAACTGGAGAAAGATGTAGCGCCTACCATGATCTACTTCCTAATTTGGAGTCTCTCTTCCTGAGTAACCTTGAGGGTGTTGAGAGCATTTCACAATTATTTGGTCCTCTCAGACTCAGATTATCTAAACTAAGACGGCTCACCGTGTGGCGCTGCACGGGAATGAAGCATTTACTCTCGCTGGGTGGCGATATTCTAATCCTTGAAGACCTTGAAGAAGTGGGTGTAAACTTCTGCCCCCAAATGGAAAAGCTGTTTCAACATGTGAATCTTGACTCTCAGCTTAATGTTGTTCCTAAGTTGCGAAGAATCTCGCTGGATGGCCTTCCCAACTTAAGGACAGTGTGCAAGGAAACGGACAGGTGGTCGGTGCTGGAGGAAATTTATGTAAAACATTGTGATCAACTGAAGAAGCTACCACTAAGTAGCCAAAACAAAAACACCATAAAAAGGGTGAGTGGAGGATCATCGTGGTGGACGCAACTGGAGTGGGATGATATTGCTACCAAGGACTGTCTTGATCATCTCTTCCGTCTAAGGTATCAGTTTACAAAATAATTAACTGACCATCTGCAACATATATGTGTTTATCGTTAATTTTCTTACACTATTGTTCCCTTTACAGTTAACATCTATATTGAAAGCAAGAACTAGCTCATCTGGGACTTTTATTCCACTTTCTGTATATTGTTCGCAGGAGACAACACAACTAGTAGCAGTGATCACATGTTTTATGGGTTTGAACTCATTTACTGTTTTTTGTGTTTTGGTGATTCTTGATGATGCAATAATTTTTCATTTTCGTTACTTCGCCTAGAAGAGTGATCGTGGAAGAAAAACATTCATCTTAATTTAACCATGTGTAAGATGTACAATTTGAATCCTAAGATGGTCAAGGCCTTCATGGAGAAAATTATCCTTGCAATCTCCATTCCAAAGTGTGGGGATGAATAGTATGTCTATGGGATCAAAACATATTGGGTCAAGTGGTTAAAACACTTTGGATTCTCTTTGAGCTCTTAAGTTCGACCCTCTTTGTCAACGGTATTTGAGAAGTGAGAAACATTGTTACTTCAAGTTTAATGTCCCGTTGCTTATTAAAAAAAAAGGTATGCTTGGCTATTACTACGTCTCTAGTCTAAGGGCCAAGAAGATCGAACCCACAACTAGACCTCAGCTTTCCATTGGCTCACCCAACACTCCATCGCCCAAAATGGTAGAGAAAACCGACGCCACCAGCTCTAAGGTCGCAGGCTGGCGGGGCAGCATTCCATATGATGCTGCTTCAGTTGATTTTGGGGTTTCGGGTTGATTATCCTCATGTTCGAAACAGCAACATAGTCATCACGAGGATCGTAAAATTATCTAGGCTTCGGCCTGTAAATTAAAGAATTTCATCATTACAAAGGTAAATTTTTGACGAAACGTAAGTACAACTTGTAACCATAATAATCATATTGATTACACACTTCGTCTAGTTCCAATCACAAGTAGCCTTCACTGATTTAAGAAGAAATGGATACATATATTATAAGGTAATGCTATCATTATTTACATATTACAACTTTCTGTTCTGGTCATGATCCTGTATCTGTCCTGTACAAAATAAAAATCCACAATAGATAGAATACACAAATCCATATCATCCATCAGACAAGTCCAGAAAAACGCATTTCGGCTCCCATAATATATTAATGTTAATGGAACAGCCTCCCATCACAGCCAGGACAATAAAAGAATATCACTCCACACCTGAATCATCACCAAACACAAAACATTCAATCAGCTTCTCTCCAACATGTTTTTCTATATCAGAATAGTATGCATTTATGACGTGAAGAGAATAACTTACCTCTAGCCAAACTCATCGCGTTCGTCTTCAAAATGTTTCTCCATTTTCGAGCCTTCTTTGATATTATTTACAAAC
This sequence comes from Pelargonium cotyledonis, assembly GCA_036897625.1. Lineage (NCBI taxonomy): Eukaryota > Viridiplantae > Streptophyta > Magnoliopsida > Geraniales > Geraniaceae > Pelargonium > Pelargonium cotyledonis. The sequence goes on along the minus strand of JAYMTA010002219.1, from coordinate 5,910 downwards.
CTTAGTTGACTCTCCATCTTTAAGCTATCTCTATTATTTACAATCGCAGGCCGAGTGGTAAATGATTTCGGGCTTCCATTATAGTTCACATCGCCCTTGGTTCCAATAGTAGGCATTAAAGAACCACCCCATCCAGTTTCTTCAAAGCCGTTGTGAAGTTGAGCCACTGTTGTAGTGCCACTGTCAGCCATTGAATAAAGAGAACTAGAACTACTCCTACGTGAAAGCCGGCTATTTTCAGATAGCCCAGACCTTGAAGGATGCAGCAAACGACCATTTGAGATTCCATCCACGGCAGAAACCCTGAATGATTATTAGTCCATAACAATCCTCAGTCTAAAGTTATGCACAAGAACACACAAATGTACAGATATAAATGACTATCCAAGCAAGAAAGCATTTTTACGACCAAGATAATTTTGATACTCAAGTCTTCTATCATACCCTAAAAATGATTCTTAACCGTTCTGTATATCACAAGAACAAAGGCTAACATATAATATTTTGAACGAGACAATCATAATAGCATCTGGACTTGTAATCATGAGTCTATGAATGTACGAAACAAATGAATCAACAATAATTGAATAAAAACTACCAAGGTATCAACAGCAATTATATATAGTTTTGAGTCACTCTCATGGACGCAACAAAAATAAGACTACAAATATAAACACATACATTCAACGCAATATTTTCCATTTTAACTAGACTAAAAATGTAACTTCTTTATGATCAAACAAATGGAGCCAGCGTGAAAAAACAAAACAAATGGCACAATTATGCATAATATAGAATTCATAGGTCCTATATTTATCGGTAAATTTAGAAATTAGACACTTGATCATATAACATCACTAAGTAAAAAGCATGTGAAACAGAAGTTTCAAAATTTGTACTCAACATAATAGAGAGCTTAGGTGCACCTTTCTTGCTGAAATTTTGGGGTTTGAAGATAATCAAAAACTGGAACTAAGTCTCTTGACCTTGCTTCAATCATGCGAGTTGGAATTCTCTCAATTTCAATTTCTCCTCCTGAAGCAATTTCAAGATCCATTTTGATTCCTTCTACCATCATAGACTGGAAGTATATCTGAAAAAGAAAAGAAAAGACAATTTGTGGAAGATAAGTATATCATACATCATAAGCCAAAGGACGTGGGGCAAGATAGAGTGCATTTTTCAAAGCAATGATCAAAGACCAAGTTGATTTACCTCGGATTTTGCCCACAATGGAACATGAGCCTGATGCATCTGCAGCTCAGCTTCTGAAATATACAAATGTTGTTTTTCCTCAGGACTGATCTTGGCCTTTGTGACTCTGGCTCCTGCTTCAGGGTAGGCACTCATTCCCTCGTGTATTCCTTCTGGATATATTTTATTGCTATCTAAATTTCCATTGTCACCATAAATATCAATATCATCCCTCTCGGTTCGATTTTGCTTCTGACATATATTCCACTTTCGAAGTGCCTCAACAACCAATCTTCCATCACACTCTGGGGCTGATTCATATGCACTACTTGACCTAGGAGCAGCTGTCATAGAATCTATATCGGATGATATACGCAATGCATGTTGTATCATACAACCAGAAGAAGAGAAAACTAGGAGGTGGTATTTTGCTTTCAAGGAGCTGCCATTCACATACAAGTCGTTGCCTTTGCAATTGTGGAAAGATGAAGCAATAGCCCCTGAGAGGGAACCCATCCTGCCTGCTGCAGCCGCTGCAGCACCACTGACTGTACCCTTCCAGCCAGTGTTTCCATTCCTTATTCTACTAACAACAGAAAGTGTGACTGGGGGACCAGATGCACAAAGGCTCTGTTGACCAGACATTTTCAAAGAAGAATTTAGTGGCCAACGAACAGGTGACTTTGTCATAACACCCGTTCCACTACTCTTGGTAGCAGAATCAGCAACAACAGACTGCAAATTGACTGACCCACCCAAAGGATTTATAGCAAACAGATGGCATGTACCCCTTGAGGAACTAATCATTATCCAGTTGCTATCATCACTAAAACTGATATCTTGAATAACCTGAAAAAAATGACCAATTGAAGGATCAGACACGTGGTAACTAATAACAATAGGTAACCTAAAAATGCACAATATCAAAGTCGAGAAAACCAGTAAAATGATTCTGCTCTTACTGCATTAGTAAATCCACGTTGAAGCCGGTAGAGATGTACACAAGATGCACCACCTTCAGATGCAGAGAGTCCAGGCATTATCTTGAAAACATTTATGTTATGCCCCTGAACTGAAGCTGTCACTAAAAGTGTCCCACTTGAATCAAAGCATAATGCGGAAATAGGACTCTTGTGTGCCCTGAACTGAGCTATAATATTTTTACTGACAATATCTCTGACAATCACCTGACAGATAAAAGTTAAAAGAGAGACCGCACAAAATCAAATTCCACACATCGTATACTAAGGTGGCCACTCAAACAAAGCAATGAAACTGATAGAAGATGAGCGATTTAATTTATGGAAGAAAAAGAATAGAGTAGAAGAAGAAAAAAAAGTGACTAATTGTTTCAGTATCATGCAAAGTTAATCATGAGAAAAATGTCATTTACCATTCCAATACTATCTGCATTCGGCAAGTGGCCATTAACAACTCCGTTGCCTTTCCAGCCAAGGCTCCCTGATTGTAGAGAATTACTACCATCAGGTAGGAGCTCAGAGCAGTATCTGGACAGCTTCTTATATCCCATATCTCCTAAGGTGACAATGCCAGCAGCTAGCTGCTTACTGGATTCTTTTGCGTAGTGTGCCACCAGGCTCCCATTTGAAGGAAATCCAGGAAAACCTGAAGTATGTGTTAGATGTTGTGGACTTACTCGCCCAGAATTGGAAACTACAACTGGACTCCCACTGTAAGCCAGCCACCTAGGACCAACAGCAAGAGGTCCATATCCTATACTTCCAGAACCCACACCACTTGTAACTATAGGATTTGTAAGAATAGTATATTCCCTCTCTAATGTTGATGCGTCAAAACAGTGTATCTGCCAATGCCATGAGATAAAACCTAATTATCACTCTGATTAGTCAGGAAATTAGGGTTCTTGAAAGTTGACATAAGCAACATACCTGAGTTGCTTGCAAAATAGCAACGACTCGAGAGCTGCACCTTACTGAATAAACAACTGATCTGAACTTTAGAACATGTACAAAAGACTGAGATCTCAAGGAATAGAACCGGACAGTGGTCGGCAAAAAATTGCCATTCCCTAGGTCATGGAAATTGAGGCTCCCATTACTTGGAGCAACTGACCCATCCTGACCATTAGAATCACCAAAAGAGGATCCATCAGCACACACTACAAGCAATGGACGGCTGTCAGCGAACCTGTCTGTTGATTGCTTAAATGCAAGTGGTTTAAGTAGCATTTGCATAAATGAAACAGGACCATCATGCCTGGAGACTAGTTGACGGACATTATCTGCTTCCTCAACATCCCAAACCTGGAAACCAGAATTATACCCAAGCAAGAGAACTCGCCGAGTTGCGTCACCTTCACACTCTAACTTGTCATACCCAGCCCAGATCACCTTTGTTTGAACAAATGGAACTTCAGTTAGCCGTTTAGTAACTCCAATAGAAATTAAACTACCAAACATTGATTACTTTTCAAAGAGACAATGGAACAAGCATACTGTCCAAATAAGCACCATATAAAGAACATTAACAACAGGCAAAAAACCAAAAAACACAGGCACAAACCACATTTACCACATGCATAGAAGGATGATTAAACTTCATATTTAATTATCCACTGGGAGAGGGCAATCTATAATAGATATTATCCTTTTTGACACAATTCTATATAGATCATCTATTTCATCTTTGATCTGAGAAAATGATTTGGGCAGAAGTTCGGTGCTAAAAATATCTAATGTTTACAATATATTGAATCCAATTAGAATTTATAACTAATGATATTCAACAAAATACCACACAAAAAGTCACATCACTATCTGAATGTTATAAGCTACAGTCTGCATCTTTGATGGTAAGTGATGTTCTATTAGACTGTAAAATTCAAGATTATGTCAATAAACCCATTTAAAACAAATTATAATATGAAGTACATTGCTAATTTTCCTCAAACCCCATGGTTTGGGGTGTCTACAAAAGATTTATAGTGTTAACAGAAGAGCCAGCACCAAAACTAAAATCTTAAGGACTTGAGAACAATAAATACCAAATCAAACAACCCAACTAAGGTACACCCTCAACTTTCTAGCTGACTGTTTCAAGTCACAGTTACATTTCCCACCAACTTCAACAAAATTCATTGGCATAATATGTGTCAAGTCCTTTTACAAATAATTTATCACACTGTCAAGAATCAAGATGGCCAACATGGAAAGACTCCAGGCATTTGGAAACATAAAGTAAAAGTACAACAAATCAAACAAAATGCACGCATATAAGAACTCTACCCATGATTATCATCCCTCCAACCATTATAAGAACTCAATCCATAATAGTCATCCAACCATTTTTTTGACTGCAACATTGTGAGATACTAGCCAACACTTGCAAATTAAATGTAGAGATGTCTTCTCACAAATGCAATACCTTATTACCAAGATACACTTTCAATATTACAGTTTCAACTAACACCTTAAATGAAGTGATCAAATTTCTCATACATCAAAACTTACTCAAAATGTACTTACCAAAATATTGTGCTTTCAATTTTTCAAGTAGAAACTCTTGCATAAAAGGGCTAGATAATCCACGAACTAAACTGAGCGGAAAATTTACCATGAACATGACATCGAGTGTTCTGTAACATTAATCAGCTAAACAGTTTCATTTGCACAGCAACACTTGATCAAATTCTGATTAAACATCAACTATTAATCTTGCTTCCTACGAGAATATTCCACTTATTTGACAAGATTTAGCAATGAGAATCCTAAATTTAGCTCTCCATATGCATACACAACTACTCCACTTATCACAACTTCCAATGCTCACAAACCCGAGTGCACGCATTCAAAGTCATATACTACCACAAACCAATATTGAATATACACAGATAAAAAAATCTAAATATGCCCAAAACTTAAAAACTCAAACTTTCCCAACTCAATACCTGATCATGGCTGGCATCACCATCTCTATCCACAATAGAGGAAGCAACCGAAGCAGCTGACCGCGCAACAGTGGAAGCACCCGAAGAAACAATCCTCAGATAGCTTGAGAGCGCTCGGAAGGAAGTTGGAATGAACCCATTGGAGCGGCCAGAGCGCTGAACAGGAGCAGCTCCACCACCTCCTCCCTGAATCGGTCTCTGGCCATCGCTACTCTTCTTCATCCCCAGAACCGAAGAGACCAAAACAGACGAAACACAAAGCACAAAAACCAACGAAACCTATCCGATTCACCAAATTCTGCAATGATCATAAGCCCAGGCTGTTCCCTTTTTGTCACAAACCCCAAAAGAAGAAACAGCCCCAATTTGCAATTTTCAGGTAACAAGTGTCTCCATACCCTCAAAACGCCCAAAACATCCCAATTGTTCCGAGAAACACACACAAAAATCAACGATTTGTTGAATTAAGCCGAACCCACAGCCCGAATAAAAACAAAATCAATCAAATCGTTTCGGTTTCCGTCGAGTAGTCTAATCAAAATCAAATTCCAACACTTTTTTTTTCCTTTTTTCTCTTCAAAATTCACAAATTTATACAGCAAATTGAATTCAAAAAATAAATAAAAATCAAACTTTTTTTCTGGATTCGACAAAAAAAAATATCTTTACGTTGTTAATAAGAATTTACAAACAAAAAAAACAAAGAATTTACAAAAAAGAATATGAGGTGAAATAGAAATCAAATAAGAAGAAGAAATTAGAGTTGTAAAAGGAAAGAGATGGGTTTT
>JAYMTA010002218.1:0-17120 GCA_036897625.1 Pelargonium cotyledonis | reverse complement strand
ATTCGGGCCAAAGCCTGGATCAAAACCTGCTCTGATACCATGTTAAATTTCATAAACGGGCTAAATATAATGGTTTGGGCTTCCCATACTAAAAGGTCAACCTTATTAGTGGAGTTTCACTTACACCATTATATTTAGCCTTTTATCTTTATATATATCCGATGTGGGACATTTACCAACTTCTCAACAAGTCTCATAATTAATTTTATGATTAGCGCATTAATTTCTCCTTTTTCCCTCAGTGGTTCAAATAAAAAATGATATGTTGATGAAGAAAGAGTGATAAAGGTTCTTGTAAGAAGTAGCCAACTACTGAGCTACTCTAAATCTGAAGGGAGGTGAAATGATCTCTACGGGACTTGTGGATATTCATAATCTTCACCAAATTACTTGTGAAAATGAATATAATACATATGATTTGTTTTTCATTTGTAGATCTAAATAAGTTTTTTTTCACCCACTTTGGATGATGGTCAGAAAGTGAAGACAAAGATAAGGAGCTTGAGATCCATTTTCTTTCCTGGTTTTCAAGTTCATCACTACCACCATTCTCGCAGTTAGGCCTTTTGTAGAGTATTCCTCTTACAAAGAAGTATAGATTTGTTAAATGATATCTTGTCATATATGCATGTTTAACTCCTAACCATAGAAATCATTGTCTTGGCGTGTTTTTTATGTTGTATCGGACTCTTGTTTGTGTCAGTCACTGCATTGTTGAAACATAGAAATATAGGTCAATAAAAATATGTGAAAAAAGGTCTTTCTCATTATCTACAGGAATAGCATGCCATGATAGTATTTTAAAGGGAAACCTGAGCAGTATGTTCTGTTAGTGGCTTTTTTTATTTGTTGAAGGCTGATTAGGTTTTACTGAATTACATCAATATGTCTGGCATCTGGCTCATAAATGGTTCTCACTTTTCAGACATTTATTGCTTGCACTTTTTGAGTGCAATAAGATGTTTTATGTCACAACCATTGTGGTTCTGTTATCTACATTGCCAATTTAATCACTTTTTCATGTAAATTTACTTATGAGAAGTACCTTCTTGAGCAACGGGCAGTTGTTGATGTTGATAGTGGAAAATTGCTGAATGAAGACAATGACATCAGATCTGTAAGTTTTAAGTTTCTTTCTTAGCACAGTAACTCAAATATCATTGGCAGTGCATCAATCTATTGCCTATCTCTCACTCACATTTCTAGCTACAAAGAGACACTTTCTTGTAACTTAGGCATGAAATGTGTACTTTTCATCTCTCCTTTTTCCCTTTTGTTTTTATCAGTTTGGTGCTTTTTGGAACCACTGAACAGGACTGGTTCTGTTATCTGGTTGGTTTCTGTAGGGAAGTAGACAAGACATGTGTACATTTGAAATTTTAATTACATTACTACAGTTGTAGACTTTTGTCCTATCAAGTTGCACATATAGAAGTCCTTTCTCAAGAAGAAAATCTAATGCATAATCATTCCTTGATAAAGGCAACAGATAGAAAATTATTGAAACAAGAATAGTTGTATCTGACACTATATGTATGTGTCAAATTAAGTTGATGCCTTAAATCTTTGGAGCATCCATGTTGACTTACAAATGAGTTAATCATTCTATAAGCTTAGTTGATATTTGGTTACTTTATCATGCAGGTTCTTCAGTACCTACTGGATGACATTTCTAATTTTATATCAAACCAATCAGCCATAACAGAAGAGGATGTTAAAGTAGAAGAGAAAGGCTGTATTCGTGTACTTAAAGCTTTTATTGATTTTTTATCTGAGCGGGAAAGAGAAAACTTCCGTTCTCGGAGACATGATAATGAAAATTCTGTCACATTGACTACCATTCATCAGGTTTCTCATCATATAGTCCTTTTGTTTTCATTGCATAGAGGTTTTTGTTAGCTCCTCCAGTGCTGGAATATCCCTTAATTAACTTTGGTTTGTGTTTCTTTATTTCCTTTTGTAGTCAAAAGGCTTAGAGTGGGATGTTGTTTTCATAGTAAAGGTAATTGCCTAGAATCATGCACCTGCTTACAAGAAGATATTTTTATTGTGAAAATTGTTATTTTCAGAATTTATTTGTTATTTTATTAATGGGTCTGTTCACTTGACGGTGACTGCAAAATTATTTGAGTAGTCCTACCAGAGTGATCCTTGACTGTCCAGCTATGACACCAAATTGTATTTCAAGAGAACATGAGTTACCGAAACATAAAAAACATTTTATGACAAGGAACACTTACAATTCACATGAGAACTAGCAATAGCACTTCAAATACATCCTTAAAACTTCGTATTCACTTTCATATATTGTACATACTGTTAGTGAGGTGTTATTGCACTTGTTTTTGTTGGTTATCAAGCCAACTACTAGATTAAATAATTGTGTCCAAAGATAGAAATCGCTCAATGCATCATGTTGTGACTACTGTATTTATCTTTTCTTCTTTAAATGAAAATACTCTTCATTGGAAATAGTTGTGATTTAAATTAATGTCTGAGAAACTGTAACAGGCAAATGAATCCGAGATTCCTTTGCTGCATGAATTTAACGGTCTTGCAAAAGAAAATGGTACCTCTGTTGAAGTAAGTTGTTCTTGTATGGAAATTGTTCATAATCCTTTTCCAGTTAAGCAAATCGTTTTGTACATTAATGACTTGATTGCATGTGGATAACATAGGAGGAAAGGCGGTTGTTATATGTGGCAATGACTCGTGCTAGGAAAAAGCTTTTCATTTTATATGTTATGATGGACCCTAATTGGCAGGTTGGTCTGCATCAAACTCTTATATGACTTCACTATTTTTTTTATATAGAATTATACTACTTTGTTATTTTCAAGTGAAAATGAGATTCCTTTCAGATGCTTCAACCTTCCCGGTTTCTGAAAGAAATTCCTAATCACCTTCTTGACATTCAGGTGTGTTTTATCCTAAGCTTTAATTTTATGTAGTTGATGTCAAAGTTATGAATATAGATAGAAATATCCTTGATGTTTCGGGTTTGCTTTACTAGTCTTTTTTTTTTTCTTCCTTATTTTCAATTGAAAATACTAGACTGTGGCTGAAACAATTCCTTTTGGATGAATATGACTTATAACTACTAGATTGAATACATATTTGGCATAGGTGACATGCATGATAAAATGAAATGGTGGGATTGTTGAAGTACTATTCATATATAAAGTATAAGGGTGCTAAAACAAAAGCGACTTTCACACCTATTGGCTATTCTTGGGAATAATTATAATTTTTTTTTTGCCTACTGTTCCTTGATGGACACTGTATATGGACTTGTAGAGTTAAAAATTGAATTCTTTGTTTTCACTTTGCAGTATGCTTGGTTGTTTAGTTATGTATTCAGTAAGTAACATTATTAATGTAGGCTGAAATAAGTATAAAAGATTTGCAAACAAAGAGTGAAGACACTCCAAAGGAAATGACTGAGTTCGGCAATCTACCCAGAGAAAATCAACCTCCAAAAGCAGATAGCATACCAAGTGAATTCCTCAATTTACAAAATGGCGGGGTTTCAGAAGAGTCAGCAGATCTTATGGAAGCTTGCAATGGAAATGGTTTCTTAAAAAGGTTTCTAATTTGTAATTATAGTGTAGATTGTTATTAAAATTTAGATGCAGCTTCTATGGGACTTTGACACTTGTTGACTATCCTATGTTGTACAGATTCAGTGTAGAAGAAAGATCTGTTGTTTCTCACTTATTCCATCAATGGGCCAAGAAGCAAGCATTTCAGGATCCTAAGAGATTGCTTGTCAAGGTATAACTCATTATTTCATTCTTGTTTTGCTGGTTTGAAAAATTACTGCAAGCTTGATCTAGGTACAAATTATGATTTACATTTCCTGTGAATACTTATTGTAATCAACAGCCTATTGTTTTATGCCAGCAACAGAATATATTATATCATCTAGCTATTTTGATGACTTGTATACTGATCAACCTGTTTTTGCTTGGTTTGATAACTGGGAATGTTTGTAGTATGAATTCAAAAAATAATGATTTATGTGTTCTTTTCTCTCTTTCTATTTACTTATATAATTTTCCATGCTCAACTTTCGCAATACTCTAAATTAAATCGATTAACTATGGGCATGGTTACTAATTTACTATTTTGAGCATAATTTACTGAACTCTACATCATTACATCAAATAGTCTGTTTTTTTATTGCTATGTTGAATTAATTCATAGTAGTTATACTTGTCTTCAGTCATACTTAAGATGAAAAGCCTTCTGGATGCCGTATGAAATTATATCTTGTTTTGATTACAGGTTGGCTTTGTAATTGATGAACGCTTGACAGTCAGGAAAAACAAACACAAGGTCATACAACATTGCCTATACGTAATATAAAGCAATTTTCTTAGTTCTTGTCATAGAAAGTCTCATTATCTATCTAGTGCATAAAGCTTACAGTGAGTAAACATGTCCCTGCTGGGGACTTCTACAATTATATGATTCTTGCCCAAGATCTGTCTTTCCTTTCTTAAATTTCAGCTTTATAAATCTGTGTTTCAAATTGCATACAAGTTCATATTGAGTATTTACTTGAGTACTTGACTGCTTGGGACCATTCGTCTTGTGTGTGGAATTTTGCTGATCTAACAACATGGTGTAGTTAGAATTAGAAATGAAATTCACAGTGAGAGAATGTAATTAACAGAATAGCATAAAGGTTGCAGTTTGAAGATTGCGTTGAAGGTATGGGGAAATTTTACTTAAGTTTTGCCTTGATCTTTCTCAAAATCCTTTGGAAGGCATTTTACTCCTCTGACCTTTGGTGATAATAGGAGCTTGTACCCTCAGATTTCCAGACTAAAGAAGAAACCGACTTTTTGTAGTTAAAATTTCAACTTTGTTCTGAACTATGTACGGTGAAAAGGAAACCTATTAAGAATTATTTATTTATTGTCTAAGATAAAACTCAAAATAAGATATTGTAGAGTTCTTTTAAGCCATATTAGTACACCACATAGTTCAGTAATTCATATATTTTGTACACTATAGGTAATAGAATAAGAAACAATTTTTTCAAAGCTTCTGGATTATCAAAGATATATTCATAACCAATTTTGTCCGAGGAATGCTTAAGTTGGTCCTTGTGGACCAACTAATAGTAACTTGATTCAACCATGTAGTTATAGACTGAAGCCGAAGTTCACAAACAATCCCTTTTTAATTCATAATAGATAACTTTATGCATACATTTTGTGATTTATTTGTTAATTTTAACGTGTGATGACCACCCAAAAAATTTCCAGGATGTTTTGCTTGCACTCAAGTCTTGCTTGAGTAGTGATGAAGCGTTTCACTATGCAGAATACGTAAGTCTGTTCAGCACCTCTCTATATCAGTTGTGGCTTTGCATTTCAAATAGGAATGTGTGTGTGTGTGTGTGTGTGTATTCACATGAATTCCTCTTAGCTCAGTGTTGTATTTCTTTCTCAATAGGTGCTTAGATGGGAGCAAATTCCTGCTGATCAACGTGCTCATCTGATGAGGGAGAAACAGGTTCGGTTTTCAAATTACAACATTTTTTTATGTTTTCATTGGCTTAAATTGGGGAAATATAGTTGTCGTTTCTTGTTAAACTGGTACTGATTAATTAAACTAAAAGCAACAGAATACATTTCTAACAAGGCTGTCCACTTTACTATTCCTTTCTCTAGGATCAAGCCAGATGATTAATAAGGTTTTGTTTTGTTCAATAATAACTTGGCTCTACTTATTGATCCAAAAGTCAATTAATATTCAACTTTGAAGTGGTCCAATATGTTTATAAATATATGTTATGGATATTCTATAAGAAAATGATGTTAATAGAAATGATGACTTTAACAATTGAAACTGAAATCATGATGTATGGACCAGTAATCTGTCTGTCTACAGTTAGGGAATCCTTGATGCCAGATCTTTGGGCACTGCACAATTTCATAGTAAAATCTCATCGTCAACGAATAATATATAATTTGTACCTATCCTTTATTATTTTATGAGTTTATGTAAACAAGCATGTACAATGGTTTTCTTGTATGTATTCATCATTTTGTTTCTATATTAAAAGCTATAACAGAATGAGCTCAAAGTCATTCCTCGTCATTAAAATCATTGCTTCGGGGATATGCATATAAATGGGGTTTTCCCCTTACTTTTTCATGTCGTGTAAATTAATGCACATGACTTTATGTTGCAGGAGCATTTCCAGAAATTAAGGATTGAAAATTCAATGGGTTCATCAGCACCAACACCTAAACAGGTGACTTCCGTTATCTGATTGAATACTTCAGTTTTGATTAGTTTACTTAATTTGGGTGGATCACAATTCAGGTCATTATGTCCCCAAAAATGTTTGGTTTTCAGCTTTTAGTCAATCCATAAATTGTCTAAAATTGTATTCTCTTACAGTACTGATCATGCAAGTAAAAGATTTTCATTACAAAAGATAATGATCTTTGCCAAGTGCTCTTTCTAAATGTTGGGTATGAATTCCAAATGCAGATTGCATATCTACAAAGTTTGGGATGTACAGTGTCCCCTACGTCGCGTCTTCACGCCTCTCGTTTGATTGAGCAGTACAAGTCATTGTGATGTATGATGGCTCAAAATTCATCAACAGAAGACCAAGCACTGCCCAAGTAATTAATTCCACAGGGAAGAATAGAGATGCTTCCCTATGTTTATTTCATGTTATATTACACATAATAATGTGATATTTGAAATACTTGTTATCACAGTACTTGCATTTGAGTGTGTTTTGTAGTGAGGGTGGACTTTCATTGTTGTCTCTGCTCACAATTGTAAGAAACAAAGAATCAGTGACAATCAAGCTGATTCATGTTCAATTTTAATGCCAAAGGTTTAATTTATCCTTGAAATTTGCTGATTCAAGTTCAATTTTAATAGCATGGTTTTAATAAATAACTACTTGTTGTCTATCAGTGATATATTATCAAACTTAAAAGACCAATACATTTGAGTGTCTAGCTCATAATCTAGCTCAACTAGGCTTGAACGGTTTATGTAATATCTGGACCTCTAATTAATTAATATATTATGGGTTTAAAAAAAAAGACCAATACATGAGATTGATATTTGAAAAATAATGGAGATATCATTTTTGTTTTGATTGTATAATAGTTTTCATTAAAAATATTGTATAGTTTCACTTGGAGTTAAATTATACAAGTGAAGTCAAAAGGTTTTATATGTTACATAGAAAACATGTGTTACATAGATTCAATATCACCAAGTCAAGATGGCCGAGTTGGTCTAAGGCGCCAGTTTCAGGTACTGGTCCGAAAGGGCATGGGTTCGAATCCCATTCTTGACAGAATTATTTTTCCTCTGCAATTTTGTAATTTTTTCCTCTCCTACTTCATTTTCTTTTGCATTCAATTAATATATGAAAAGTACCCTTTGTTGAATGTTCTATTCATTTTCTTTTTAATTTATTATTTAACTCTCCTACTTAAAAAATGTTATTACGAGAGCATGTAAATCTCAGTAGAAACTATTCATACTGATGGAGAACAACTATCCGACCAATAAAAAAAAAAGTTTAGCAAGAGAAGTCGCGTCCTTGTTGTTACTCCGGAGCTTGTCAATTTATTCACCCTATAACCAATACAACTTATGTGATGACGAGTGATGGTTCGTTCAAAAATGGGAAGAGTGGTTGGGCGATTACAACTAGATTTTAATGATCATCCTTTGGCTAGGGGCAGCCTTCCTAGTACTGCATAATCCGTTGGAGGCGGAAGCTCTAGCATAAATTACTTTTTGAGCACATATTAATATACACATAATTTGCATACATAATTTCGTTTCATGAACTTTCTACGTAGCAAAGCGTCTCTGCAATGGACCTTCCATACCTACACAAGTAAGGCTCGAAGCTCCAACAATGATCCCGAACGCACACCTGGATCTTTAATTAGCAATGTGCTATCCTATGTATTATTCAGGAACTCGGACCAAGAACCTCGATCCTCAATTTCCTTATTTGAAATTCAAGGCTCGAAGCTCCAGGACTGCAAATTTAGACAAATATACATACAATTATCTACTACATGGACAAAAAGTCTAAAAACTCTAGTGTGTTCTTTTAAATTTCGTTCTCCGAAATTCAAGACTTGAAGTTCCTAGACTGCAAACATAGACATATACATACAACATTCCTACTGTGTGGGCAAAACAACGACAAACTCTAGTGTGTTCTTTTGACAATAGTTTAAGAGGCACACAACCTATCTACTATATTATAGTTAAAGTGTAATGGTAGAAATGAGAGTACTGAATTCTATTAGTTATTGACATGAAGATTATCACTTAATAGTATTAGTAAGGATAAAGCATCGAAATCGTATTGTACTATCATGGACAAACAAGTTGTTGTACTTCTAAATGAAATAATCCAGTCATGTATTATCTAAAAGTGGACTAAATTCGTCATTTATGTCAGCAGATGTTAATTATGTTTACGTGTCAGATAAAAATAAAATAAGTAAATGCTTCAAAAATAAGTAAATGAAAATAACTAAAAACTCGTACAATCAATATTGACATGAAAATTACATATGTAAATTAAATTATATAGAATAAAACCTTAGGACCGGTTGTTCAGAGACCCGAGTCTCCCCTCCTCAAAGTGCTAGACGACATGAACTCTTGAGCCGAGTTGGCAGCTCTATGATCCTCATCACCACCGTGTCGTTAATTTAGTAGAATGCAAGAGACTGTTCATACGTAATTTTTGTGGAGCCTGTAAGATTTTAGTTTTCTTGGAGCTAAGAGTGTCAAAAACGAAAAGAAATGATAGTAATGAGTTGAGCAAGCGGCCTATATGGTTTTCAAGTACATGGAAAGCTTTGTTATTTAAGAAAAAATGAAGTTAGTATATTTTCACAAGGAGTTTATTAAATTATTAAACTATATTTTTTGTGCTATGAATGGGGGATAGAATCCATGTCCATTTACTAGAGGTAAATTAAATCAAGCTCCTTGCTTATCTACAATGAATTAAATTGATATTAGGTTGCATTTGAGAATATGCATTTGATTTGATATTCGTCATTCGAAATTTTAGATTTGAAATGTTGCATTTCAAATACAAATATAATATTTGGAAAAACATAGAATTTCAAATGACAAGATATGAGTTGTCATTTGAAATCTCATGTTGTGGAGATGTTTTGAATGTCAGTAGAGTTCACTTAAATACAACTCTAAATTCTTAGAGTTCCCAAACACCTCATTTGATTCAAATTCAGTATTTCAAATCAAATGAAGGTTCTTAAACGCACCATTATAAGAATTCCAGCAAGTACTTAGGGATTTCCTAACAAGTAAGAATCCTTCTAAATAAGCTGCTCTCGTCTTCCTTTAGTTTCTAGGTTTCCAATTCCTAAAGTCAAGTCACAAGAAAGACCTAAAGCTCAATTAGTTTTTGGTCAAGGCAAAATTTGTACAGCTAATACGTAATTGCCCTAGCTTTTACAAATTAGATTTCTTTTTTTTTTGAAAGGAAATGTGTTATTTTATTAATTAAAGAAAACGAGTACAGAAAACATCCATAACTTGAAGGATCCAAGTCAGACAAGGACATAAGGGAGAAAACCCCCAGCTTTTACAAACTAGATTTCTTAGTTATTCGGCTCCTATAATAAAAAAAGGGCTTCTCTTCCGTGATTATGACTTGTCCACACCACGATGCGAAAAGTTAACACTTAAACTGAATGAGAATTAAAAAAACGAAGATCATTGCAACATGAAAAAAATCTACTAGAAACAATTAAGCCCCTAACAGCCATATATTACACCATCAACTTACCATAGGCAAGAAGAAAATTACAACTCTAGTAGCTAGAGATTGATTCTTTAATGTCGAAAATGTAACCTGCTAGAACCGTCCCATAATATACTCAAGCTGTCTGTATATACAAAAAATACTATCTTAGGTATGGTACAGAAAGTCGGAAGCTTTACATTGCAAGTACATATTAAGAGATGATATGAGGAAAATAATTGTGGTTTTGACTATTATTAAGACAGGAAATGATGATGTGATGATGTGCCTCTAATCAAATGGGTCAATCCGTGGGTCATGTTCACTGGCCATTGCCATTCCGGTGCAGAGGCATGTAGGGCACATCACCTACAGACATGGCAAAAGATGCAGTGTTAGAAACGATAGCATCAAAATCTTGATCAAGATGACTTGATGTGCATGGATTTGGAAGTTGAGACCGGAATTTTAGATGTCCCACCTTTCCAGCTCCTGAGCAGTTTGAACATCTTTCAGTCTTGGGAGCAAATAGAGGCTGGTCACCACCAGTGACTGTCGAGACTGGTTCGATTAGAACAAGCGCTCCTGTGCTTGAACAGCGAGCGCAAGCAAGGTATCCTGTATTTACCAGGTAAAGTATGCAACTAATATAAAAAGCATGTCTTAACCAAAAAGTTCCAGTTGACACCCAACATATGCATGATGATACAGATCAAATACTATGGTAGAATGCATAACCAACAAATCAAATTGATCGGGTCAGAATCAGGCCCGAACAAATGCTGAAAGGGTTCAAGTGTTTTCTTGTGTGTGGGTCAACAGTTCCATGTCTGTCAATCTGTTGCTTAGGGATAGGGGATTATGTAAACCTGAGTTATGATGCAGAGTCACCTTCTTAAAACTAAAGGAAGCCAAAATAGACGTGTCCTGGAGCAGTTTAACAGGTATTTATGTTCGTCTTGATAAAAGGCATGAAAAAGTATGCATTCCCCAGTTTTACTATTCAAGCTTGCTAGATTGATCAACCATAAATTTTATGATCATAGCACCATGACATAAAAACCCATACTGAAGACCTAATAATTATACCTTAAGAAATGGAATAGTTTGCAAAATTCATACCAGTCCCAACACAGTATTTACATCTTTTATGCTTCTGCTGCTTCACATTGTTTATCTCAACCACCATCAAGGCTGAAATAACTCCAACTGCTCCTCCAGAGAATGATGCCACAATAGGATCAACATCACTGTAGATTGCAATGGTAAACTTTAAGCAAGTGAAAAAAAAAGGATGCTTCATCTACAAATATTGATATTCTCGTTGCCTAAAAGTATGAATAGTATAAACATTTCAATTGTTACGTTTTACAAGCCAGTCTAATCTTGCAATATGGTTGAAACCTCTTCTTAATGTTGAAAGTCTATCTTAAACAAAATTAAAAACCATCATGTTGACCCCTTGGTATGGAGACTGCATAAAATACACTCACGTAGAGAAAATATATGCAAAGTCTCACAAAGAAAGAGGAAGAGGAAAAAAAGATTGCAAAAAATTCAAGTTTACCACATAACACTATTTATTCCTCAAGAGTCAAAATAACAAAAGCTTTGAGGACCAGTTCAACATTTACGTCTAAGGAAAGACAAGTTGAAGTAATTTACATTTAAACACTATCATTAGTATAAGATATCAGATTAATTGCATCCAGGCAATGGGAGCCTCAGCCATTTTGCAAATGTGAGTATAGTAGAATACATAAAATGAGCCAGAAATGTATAGCAATAAACCAAATTCTGGTCAACTCTATATATGGTAGTCATATGATGAGACATAGACAGGTTTAAAGAAGTAAATGATGAACATTAACGGAAAAAAAGAAAAAGAAAAAAAGATTCTAGCGGTGCTTCCAGACTTCCAGTTGATCAAGTTAAGGCCTCCTTCAATTGAGTAAAATATCTCATTCTTTGGTCACTAGAAAAATTACGCAGAAAGGAAGAGAACCCTTGAAATGGGAAGTGCATATGAATTAGCGACAAGGCTATGTCAATACTTGCATGATTATCATAAAACATCAACATTGTTTCAAGAACAGAGCTCCAAAGGTTACGGCCAGAAATTTATTCTACCGCAAGTCTATACAATAACTTTTGTAAAAGCATGAGAAATGGCTTCAAAGGGGTAGTCTACAAGCACCAAAAGCACCAAAGAGAAACCAAACTAGGTTACTAGATGCATCACAAGAGTGATAAATTTAAACAATCAATATAATCGGAACCAGAGCAGCTGGGTCATAAACATTAATAAGAGAATAAGTTATGAGCAGTACCTCAACTGCATTGGTAGATGCACACTACGGATAAAATCTTCGTATGATGTACCTCCAATTCCTAGCTTAAGCTCCAACTGATACATAAAGAAAAACTAACAATAGTCATGCCAGTAAACCAACCACAAGTGACTTGATATATATTCTTATTTTCTCATAATTGATTGGCCATCCAACAATGTGAAAAAGAATAGATATTGAAACCTTTTCATAAGATAAGAAAATAAAGAAAAGTAGTTGTTGTGTCTTTCGACCCGGGGTCAAACTTGGCACGACAGACTGGTTTTTTAGTCCATGTGTTAGGGTAAAATATCTATAAGCTCTTGGTCTATGTCCTGAAACGAGGAACACACCGTTAGGTGGAAACTTGGGTGTGCACCCACAAAGCCACCTTGGCCGTGAGAATCAAAATCTACCATGAGGATCCTATACCGAATTTTAGAGAGTAATGTTCAAGAATGAATCCCCTTTCCCTTCAAGGGATGGGGGTATTGATACTTACAAACCATGATCGGTGACATGGCAATGCGTGATTGGTTGTTGAAGATGTGGGCTAGTCGTGGGCTCATGACTTGCCTTCTGGACGGGTTTAAGGACTACCTCTTACACCCTGGTTGTATTGGAGGGTGACTTGAGTTCTAAAATGATATATCATCTTGACGTAACATCCTAGTAACTTGTATGACAAAAGTAGCATGGATATGGCAACCTTCCAGATGCGGAGCGTGTGGGCTTGCCTTCCTTGAGTTCTCGCCCCCACGGTGTGCCATAGTAGTACTACCGCGTCACAGCTCCCATGACATGAACGCCCTTTCCTACTCATTCGCACACACCTCAGAGTTGTTTCATCCACTTAAAAGCTCACCTCCAAGGAAGGTCAAGCCCTCGCACTACACACCTAGTAAGGTTTCCAATGTCATGCTTCTTTTGTCACACAAGTCACTAGAGTGTTACACCAAGATGTTAGAGGCTCCTAGGAACTCAAGTCACCCTCCACGTTCGGGAGGTCCCGAAGCCCGACTGCACATCTGAGAGGCAAGTCATGATCCCGCAATGGACCTTAAATCTTCAACAAACAATCACGCACCGCCACATTACCAATCATAGTCTGTAAGTATATATACCGAAGGGAGAGGGGATTCTTTCTTTACATTCCTGGGCATTATTCTCTGTTAAACTCTCTCTACAACTTGGTAGCACTTAGGACCCTCTTGGTAAAGATGCGGATTCTCACGCCCGAGGTGGTTTCTTGAGTGCACGCTCAGGTTTCTGCCAAACAGTGTGTTCCTCGTGTTTCAGAATCCTAGACCCGGACAAATAATCCAATATCCCGCAACATTTACCCTAAAAAATGAACAAGAAGATCAACATGTTGTGTCAAGTTTGACCCCAGGTCGAAAAGATGCAACAATAGCATATGTTAAGATGAAGGATCTTGTGGCTTCAAATTGGAATTAGGACATGCAGAGACAAGAAATTGAGACGTATTGCAACTATTGACAAGAATTAAAGAAAACAATTAGTGTATCCTTAAGTATTTCAGGATTGCACTTGAGACTATGCATCTCGATTGATTCAACATACATGTTTTCTACTTCACTAATCTGAGTCAATAGTAATTCTCATGGTGCTTGAAGTCAAGCATATGTTCTTAACAAGAAAATTTCTGTCCATCATATGATGGATCAAGAACATGAGCATATCCTTTTAGGTGTTAGCCACATCAGTACACTCACATGGCTCATGATTTAGCAACCCACGGAGACAAATTCCTTGCTGAGAGTACGACTTACACGTTGGTAAATGGTAACAAGGTATTACAATACACCTAGGCCTTAACCAACTTTTCTAAGCCTAGTAGGTTGTCAGTTCGTATGTAGCATCATACAGATTTAGTGTTTCAAGCTATTTCTTTTATTGTTTTCTAATTGAAGAAATTTTGATCCATTTTGTGTATGTGGGTGTGTGTAATCAAGGGCATAATTTGATAATGTGTATTTGTAATACACAAGAATATGCAGCCAGAAAGGAGATTGATAAAAATTCAACATTCAACTTCATGTCCAATAAATAGATAGTGCATATAAAGTTATGAGCGCAGGAATTACTTACAGCTGGTGCTAGGAGACCGCCAAAAAGGATAATTCCAGAAATAAGAGAAAAACATGTAGCGTAATACAACTTAAGATTCGCTGAGGTCTGCAAGCAATGTATTGGTAATTAGTATGAGATTGGCATCTTGAATTTTAAATAACCTATTCAGTGGTGAGTGAACTAACAACAAAAGGGAGAAAATACAGGTCGTATGGATTGCAGTTAAGAAAATGTAAGTTAAGTAATTGAGGTGTGTAGGGAGTATAGCCATCATAAAATCTAGTTTAATGAAAGGAAGGCTTACCAAGGGAGGCAAGAATGGTATAAATGATGGGAAGTTAGGAAGCTCATTTTCTTGTTCCTCCTCCAGAATTCCAAGTTCAGCATTTTTAATTCTCTGTTGAATCCTCAGTCTGCGAACCTGAACAATTTAAAAAAACATCAAAATATATAAAACATGAATAAGAACTTTGGTCTCACATCTGAAAGATTCATTTGCTTAGATCAACTTCATTTCCCATATCATAATTGTAAAGTATTTTTATTAGCATATTATGTGCATAGGAAAAAAAAAAGGGTATCCAAGATGCAGACCTAGAATAAATCAAACCGAAAGAAAAACTAAGCAATCGGACACAATGAAACCACATGAAAAAGAACTTTGAACTGCTTTGAACTTTGAGCAGTTCATATCTTACAAATATCAAATTAGCTCACCTTCTTAACAAGCAATTTTGAGTTGACTAGGAAAGAGAGACGGGGCATTAATAAGTTTCACAATGTATATTTCATTAAAACATTAGAATTCAAATTTATCTACGCCGCTAATGATTCATTCTAGAAGTAACGGATCTGCATTAGGTTGTTAAATGAGTTTTCCAATGAGTATGTCATGCTACTGCTAGTATTAAATTCCTAAATTTGGAGAAATTCCATGATGAACAGTCTTTTCTTTCTACTTGAAGATATAAACTCTCAGGACCATTAAAACAAAGCCTCACAACCAACATAATGATGCAGTTCACTTGCATAAAAAGAAAGCCCTTTCATTCTCACCTCCTCCATGTGCAAGAAGATTTTGTTCCTCCGACTTCGAATATTATCTTGAATTTCTTGCAGTTCCATTTTAGCAAAGTCCTGCACTGTTTCAGGCCCTTCTATAATACAAAATCTGCATTCAAAAGCAAGGACATAAAGAAAATATGTCATTGAGAATTTCATTTTCTATCAAAGCATAAAAAGAAGTGGATATTCTTATTTAGCAGGATACATAGTTAAAATGACATAAAAAAAAAGGGGAAAGTGCCAGTCTGTCAGGGTTGAACCAGAACTGAGAGTTTATTCTTCAGTAGGTAGAAATAAACTCTTTTTGGGGAAAGTTAAGACCTTTTGAAACCAGCAAGTACTAAGCCGTCTAACCCATCATTTGGCTTTCATCCAGATGATTCTTAAATTTCCAAGTGATCAATGCCACTGCTAGTGAAGATTGAGAAAAGGCAAACCAAATTTATGCCATATGGTTACACTAACATCCTCCATTCTTTCATCTCTCCATATTTTTCACAGTAATTATGTGCACAACTAAAACTTCACAACCCTTGAGATAGTTTTCTACTTTTTTTTTCACTAGTTTTCAGGAAGTGTATGTTGATAACTTTAACTACTCAATCCAGTGAGGAAGTTAGCCTTAAAAGAATCAAGGAAGTCCAAAACACGCAAGCAATAAACCATCACACACACAAAACAATACATAAATAAAACATATCAAGAGATAGCAAGCAGCACCACTAAATTGCTGAGAAAACCTGAGAGTGGGAAAAAAATCGAAAGATTGTTCAATTTCATAATCAGATTCTTACAAAAATGCAAGTTCCTAACATTCAATTAATCCAACTGTTCAATGCAAATCATGCGTTTTGCAGCAGCTCAACTCAATTGAACCCAATTATCCCACAGTTAGGTGATCACAAGTGAGACAAACAAAGAGATGTAGAAGTAGTAGGAGTAATAATAGTACCCAGCGGCGGAGGGGTTTTTATCGGTAGAATCAGAATCCACGGAGGGGGCGAAAGAAGAAGCATCAGAGTCGGACGCCATGGATCGCCATCTTGGCAGCAATCTCGGCCTGGAGTAGAGAAATATGGAGGGGGAGCCGCCATAGCTATTACATCTGTACGGAAAGAGAGGCGATGGCGGGTACGAGACGCAGAGAAGTCGCCCCGTACAAATCATCAGATGCTGAAGTTGTGAACTGATGGTGTTTACACTAGAGATGGAGAAGGATGCAGTAGTGTTCTGAGAGGTTCCGAATCTGCATCAGATGCATGAATTGGGGGCGAGGAGTGAGAATTGAGGAGGAAGAAGAAGAAGAAGAAAATGGGTGGCTGTGGGTGTGGGGTGATAGAAGTTTGCAAAGAGAAGGAAGAAGACAGAAATGGCGGTACTACGTGTCGAGCTCACAAGAGGAGAGAAGTGTGTGTATTTAATTGGTTTTTTTTATCTCCAATAGTCTGTTAACTATCCGATTTGTTTCGAAATAGTCTCCGAATTTTGATTCGTTCCGTAAACGTCTGAAAACGAAAATTCTGTTTCGCCATGGTCCCTACCGTTAACTTTTTAACAGATTATGTTATTTCATGCTGACGTGACACATTTGGACAATAAATTAATACTATTTAGTGTTCAATTACTATTATGCCCTCTAACTTTTTTCAAATTTATAAAAAAATGCCATTAAAATTTTTTACTATCTACTGTTCTATCTCTCTCTACTGTTATTCACTCTCTCTCTACGTTACTCTCTCTCTCTCTCTCTCTTTTTCTCTCTCTCTCTCTCTCTTTTTCTCTCTCTCTCTTTCTCTCTCTCTCTCTACTGTTATTTCTAGATTGGATAACTT
>JAYMTA010002217.1:0-17122 GCA_036897625.1 Pelargonium cotyledonis | reverse complement strand
CCATGTGCCCAGGTGGGTCCACGTGGCTCACGTGCCTCCCGAACCCTAATTCCCAATTTCTGCCTTCAATTTTGACTTTAACCCTTGACTGATTTTTTATGCCGAATCAAAAGGGTCTCCATTTTCTAAATCACCTCATTTTTTTTTTGTCATAGTGTTTAGATTTCAAGTTTTTGTTTGATAAAAGTGGTAAGCGCGCGTGTTTCTTTGTTAGCTTGGATTTGATAGCCCATATTGCTTCAAACTTCAAGGTCATCTTGAGGATTCAAATCTCTACTTATTATATTTTTGAAGTTGCTTCACAAAAAATTATTGCTACATTTAGTTTAAATGGTTAAACTATTTCAACTGAATCATTTAACTTTCAAATGGTTGAATTTTACAAAGTCATACATCTGCAAAAAGCTTCTGGATATTCATTTGTATCTGATCTATATCCATTGATTGCATGGTAGATTGATGCCTGCAATGGTTTCTACTGTGAAAACTTCACTCCAAACAAGAATTACAAACCCAAAATGTGGACAGAAAACTGGACCGGCTGGTAAGTCACGGAGATGTCGCTTTCTTGTTACAGCCAAATATTTCATAAAAGAATGCGGTTTTGTTTTTTCTGGGAACTCTAGGCTTAAGACAACCTTTTATTTTTCTTCTTTCGTATTGTTATCAGGTATACAGAATTTGGTGGTGCTATTCCTTATAGGCCGTCAGAAGACTTGGCATTTTCAGTAGCAAGGTTCATTCAAATGGGTGGCTCATTTATTAATTATTATATGGTACATTTTTTTTTATTGTGTTCTGAGTAATTTCACCCACTGGTAAAATTGTAGAGTTCTTGGTTTTAAAAGATTCTGATATTGCTCTTTTTTTGGGTTTAGTATCATGGAGGAACAAATTTCGGCCGGACAGCTGGGGGTCCCTTCATAGCCACTAGCTATGACTATGATGCTCCTATTGATGAATTTGGTATGCAAATTTAGTTAACATTGTAGAGTAGGTTTTGCTTGGACGGTTCCCTACCTCATGAACCTTAATTAGTCATTATAGACTCTTAACTACTTTCAGGACAGAAAAAGCTAATGGCTAACCACTTCATTTCATTCAAAGCAATATTTAAATTGAAGTCTAGTAGTTGCAGGCCAATATAACATGCTCCACATTGATCTATCTTCCAGGACTACTAAGGGAACCAAAATGGGGCCATTTGAGAGATTTGCATAAAGCCATTAAGTTATGTGAACCAGCTTTAGTTTCTGTGGATCCTACAGTGACATCACTTGGAAAAAATCTAGAGGTAATTTTACTCGGCTGAGGCTGAATGAAAACTTATATTTGAAGTTTTCTCCAGTCACATAATTATTATTTTTTCGTTTCTAGGCTCATACGTTCCAGTCAAAGGGATCTTGTGCTGCATTCCTTGCAAACTATGACACGCAATCCTCAGCGGAAGTGACGTATGAAAATATGCATTATGACCTTCCACCTTGGTCCGTCAGCATACTCCCTGACTGCAAAACTGTTGTTTACAACACTGCAAGGGTAATGATAAGAATGTTGACCGCAGCAAAGTTTGCTTCCTGTTTGATGCATATGCAACACATTTTCACATAGTTCAACAATCTTACAAACCAAACTATATTAAATAACAACAAAAAAAGTTATCTATGTGTAAGGAGTCTAGTGTTGTAGTTTCTCTATTTTTTTAAATCAGCAAAGGATGTTATAGGGCCTAATTGTGTTGTAGCATTAACAAGGTGTTTTCAGAAAACTAACTTCAGCTTCTGACCTTCTGTAATATTATGTCACTGTCAAGAAGATTGCTTAAGTGCTGAATTCTTACACTAGACTGTATATTCTGCACAGATTAGTTCCCAAAGTTCACATATGAAGATGACTCCCGTGTATAGTATCTTCCCTTGGCAGTCATACAATGAAGAAACTGCATCTTCTGATAGTGATGGCACAACGATAATGGATGGTTTGTGGGAGCAAGTTTATGTCACCAAAGATGTGACAGATTACTTGTGGTATATGACAGAGTAAGTATTTCATTACCAATCACGATCTTGCATTCTGTAAGGCATTATGAAGAAACTTGTTGTGATTTTGTTGATACAGATGTTTCTAATAATGTTGAATATTCTTTCTCATGCTCAGTGTCAAGATAGAACCTGATGAAGGATTTATAAAGAATGGACAATCTCCTCTTCTCACTATTTTTTCAGCCGGTCATGCTTTGCATGTTTTCATCAATGGGCAGCTGTCAGGTAAATGGAGTTGTGCGACAATCATGTAATCAGCCGAGTGCTTAATTTCAACCCATTATAACTTGACCTCCTTCACGCTGATATGGTTTTATATATATTGCAGGAACTGTATATGGGGGACTAGAGAATCCTAAATTAACTTTTAATGACTATGTCAATCTGAGAGTAGGCATTAACAAGATTTCCTTATTAAGTGTGGCTGTGGGTCTCCCGGTCAGTTCATCTGCTCTTCTATAGTTAATTTTTTGTTGTATAACAGTATTAGCACTGAAAACTGACATCGTACTTTCATTTCTGTCAATTTGACCAATTTCAGAATGTTGGTCTGCATTTTGAAACTTGGAATGCAGGGGTTCTAGGCCCAGTTATACTCAAGGGTCTTAATGAGGGGACAAGAGACTTATCAGGGCAGAAATGGTCTTACCAGGTTTGTTGTTGTTCTGTACATTGCTTCACTAACTGACTTGTTTTATTATTCATGCTTGTAGATTACTTGTATTATGTATAATTTGGAACTTAAATCAAGTGACTTGACTTTAAATCTACATAGATAAGATCAAAGACATAGATTTATGTCTGTTGAAATTGGTTAATTAACTTCCAGAGTTATTAAAGAACTCTCTCTCAGTGAGACACATAAATAGTCAATGGCATAATAAGAACTTGAAAGAAGAGCTGATTTGCTTGTTTTTGAGCAGGTTGGTCTAACAGGTGAAGCATTAAGTCTTGACAACCCAAGTGGGGGTGACTCTGTTGAATGGGTGGAAGGATCTTTTGTGGCTAAAAAACAACCCTTGACCTGGTACAAGGTGATAACTTTCCAATACCCGATTGTTGTGTTTCCTTCCAAGATCTCATAAAATGTAAATTATACAAAAAACTAATATATAATGTGTTGAGTCCAGGCTACCTTCAATACACCAGAAGGCAATGATCCATTAGCTTTAGACATGAGTACCATGGGCAAAGGTCAAATATGGATTAATGGTCGGAGCATTGGACGCCACTGGCCTGGATATACTGCACATGGTAGTTGCAGTGAGTGCAGTTATGCTGGAACTTTTGATGAGAAGAAATGCAGAAGTAATTGTGGAGGCCCCTCTCAGAGATGGTAAGGAGTCAATACCTTGTCCTCCAGTTATGAACTTGTTTGTTTGGTACGAGTATTCATGATAAAATTTGTGATTTTAGGTACCATGTTCCTCGGTCATGGCTGAGCCCAAGTGAGAACCTCTTAGTTGTATTTGAAGAATGGGGAGGTGATCCATCAGGAATTACTTTAGTCAAAAGAACAACAGGAAGTGTTTGTGCTGATATATTTGAAGAGCAGCCGACGTTGAACAACTGGCGGATGGTATCCTCTGGATTAGTCAGTAGACCCAAAGCGCATTTGTGGTGTCCAAATGGCCAGAAAATCGCTAAGATAAAGTTTGCTAGCTTTGGAAAGCCAGAAGGGAGATGTGGAAACTTTCGAGAGGGAAGCTGTCACGCCCACAAGTCATATAAAGCTTTTCAGAAGGTATAAAATTGTTTGTTTGATGGGTTATGGCATATGTTATTGAAGGACATCTATCAAGATGCGTCATTGATATTCACTTAGAAAGGTCTGGATTAGAATTTTTGTTCAGGATTAAGACTTTTTGGTCATGAAAATGTCTTTGGAATGGAAATTTCATTCCCATTCCAAAGTTTTTAATCTAAATGCTACCTTCTTGTTCTCCTAAATTTATCTTTATTGTGAAAAATCTTTGCACTGCTTTGGACTATGATCTTTCAGATTCAAACATGGATGAAGCTTATTAGTTTCCATCCCTGGTTTTGGTCTCATCATATCTTCCCATTCAGATATTATACTATGTACTTAAACGTTGAGGTTTGTGTTGCAGAGTTGTATCGGGAAGCAATCTTGTTCAGTATCAGTGACTTCAAAAGTCTTTGGAGGAGACCCGTGTCCTAATGACAGAAAGAAGCTATCAGTTGAAGCTGTCTGCGGCTAAAACCTACATCCATACTCGACCAAATATGAAGTCCCGCATCTTCATCAGTACATAAACAGTCTATAATAGGCATGATAAGGATTTTCAACCTTTACACATGCAGATTGTTGGGGAGGCTGATTTGATCAAGTTTACGGTCCTGCAGCGCCCTCAGGCCAAAGCCATTTACATTGTGAAGATTGCATTTGACAGTCATTTATGTACAGAAACTATTTTTAGTTTCAAATATAGGCATAAAAAAATACCTAGGGCTTACTGCAAAATGCAAAATATAGCCCTCTCATGGATCAGAGCTGAGATTTCACTAAATTATTGTTTGTTTGTAACAGTCCTCATAAATTGCTTTTGTAAGAATAAGCTGGAAAGAAATAAAATATTATTTTTCAAGTGCTATATATGCTAATGTTTTGTTTCTACTTTCTTGTTAGGCTTCACATTGTAAAACAAAACTGAATGCAGTAGTATAGTATATAACACTCAACAGAGCTTGATTTGTGTTACAGAAACATTTTAGATACAATATACAAAGATATGTTACAAAATCTTACATCTCTTTCTCTGTAAGTGTGCAGAGGCATGTGAAAACTGTAACATAGAGAATAGAGATGGAGTACAAAAGCACCATTGCAGTGTGTTCTTTACAAGATCTCTCCAGAAATAGAAAACAATTTATAATTCAGGGCATTAATGAGCTCATCTAGATCCGTCTGACCCGGAAATACTAATTTCCCTTGATGCCTCCACCTCACTAGTCTGCTGCTAAGGTCTTTGAGCATAAAAAATCCATCTTCATTATCTGTAAAATGAAGTATTTTCTTGATACACTTGATCAAGAAAATCCCACTCCTAACTTTCACCTGGAAAATAAAATCTAATCCTCTTTCTTCACTTTCAAATAATGATGCAGACATTCTGTCAGCGATGTCAGTTATACTGAAGACGAGGCGAACACCAGCTAACGCTTCCTTTTTACTGTATTCATCAATCCACGCGGTTGAATTTTCCCGTCCTTCAGATTTGTAATTAACATTCTTAAACCCATCACTCTTAGGTTTCTCAGACTGTAACATTCTGCCAGTGTTAGCATAATGCAACAAAAATTCACATCCATCTTCATTTATATAACTGGAGGGCCAGATCAAGATGCCTAACGGGATTCTCCTGAACAACACATTTTGTTGCAGGCTAAGAACTTGGGTTGATTTTGCATCATATGAGGCAGAACTGTTGACAGTCTTATTCCAATACATAGTGCAAGTGTTCTGGAATTCTTTGAGCAGGAGTAAAATGGCTCGAGAATCATACCCTTTCACCAGATTGAATGCCTCGTTATCTTGAACTTTTGGCTTCTTGAGTTTCTTCTTATAGCCAGTTGTTCCTTTATCGTGTGTTGCTGAGTCTGATTGTTTCAAAGTCCAAGACTCTGCTATTTTGGTTAAACAATCAACTAGCATATCTTGATGACATTGACTATGAGGGCTCAGAATCCATGCAATGTACCTAGCGGCAGTAGTGGAGCAGGAAGGTGATTTTCTATTGTACTCATGTCCTTGTTGAACTGTGGGTTCTTGCAATATGCCTTCTGAATGCAAATTGTCTAGAAAGCTTTTCTTGGAGAAAAGTACAACAGAAGCAAAATAGAACCAATCTGGAAAATTGATTGCCAAAGCCCTGCCATGCAACTTTGAGATATAAGTCTAGGCACAGTAAAAATGCTTTCAAATGGACCTAAGGGCTAAAAGTTTACCAGTTAGATCTATAATCTAAAGCTACAACCTTCATTGCAGTTGGCTCTATAGTTGGATCGAACTGCTTATTAGCATTTGAAACAAGTTTGCAAGTAGTATGAACTAAATGTCGAAAATTTTCCAATGAGAGGGGTCCGGCCAAAGTCCTCAACAAGTAGCGGTTGTGCGGAAAGTAAGCATTAGAAAATGGAAGCTTTGATCCCAATTCCATTGATATCCCCCACCAAGTTGGTCTTGAGAGCACATCTAAGATCACAGAGACTAGTTCAATCAGAAACTCTAGAATAGAAGCCAGACCCCTGTTGTATTAGTACATGTAAAAGCATATCAGACAGGCTTGTTAAACTGGTGTAGTTGGTAACAGTTTATAGCAGGCATTATAGTAAAGCTTTGATGCATTTCAGAAGCATCAGTTAAGCAAAAACAAAGGTGTATGTTTCTTGAAGGAAAAGTTATAATGTAGAGGTATCAATTTAATTTTGTACCATGAATCAGTGCTTGCATTTGTGCATGTGCCCCTCACTACATATGCAGGACACATATAAAGTGGGGAAATGCAACATTCTAGGAGTTATTGGTAACCAATTATGAACTAGATAGAACAATTTAATTGTTATCCTGGGATAAACAACAAGAAAGTGATAAAAAGAATACCGTGAATAAATCTAAGCAGATTAAGAAGACAAAACTTTCCATCAAGTGTGACAAAAGATAAATAGAGTCGAGAATAGAATGGCCAAGCATCTAAGGATTGTGAAAAAGGAACTCACGTTACCAAAAACCAGTTATGTAACAGAGCTCTGGTCTCAATGAACATAGTAGGCGAGATTATTAAGCACAGAATAATGGAGTGCCAATCCATGCTCTCACAAAATTCCTTATCCAAGCAAATAAAAGGCCTTTCCATGGTGTCTTGCAAGACTTTTGATACATCTTGCTTAAGAGTTAGTGGCTCAATATACCAGAAGAGCAGCCTGCAATAGATCACATTTTGATCAGCTTAAGAATATGTGAAAACACACAACTGGTAGGAAAAATCAAGATGGCATGAGCTTGCAAAGTAAAAACAAATTTTTCATAAGAGAAATGGTAAATGACGATCAAAGAAAAGGCCCCAAAAGTAATAATTATTGATAAAGCATGTAATCAAAGTGGCACTCATAAACTTAATCCTTTGTTTTAAGATCCTATTCGACCATCAAAACTTGGATGTCCTTTTGCTAATCTTTGCCACGATAAGACATTGTGAGAATGGCAAAAAAGTTGAGGCCTCTGCATCTACAGTCTTTTGAAAAATAATATTGCTAACCTCAACGGTAATTCAAGATTCTCAAGCAAAAGTTCTTTAGGCAGATGGCAGAGCATCCTTCTAATGGCAGTGCTTCGTCCATATATTGACCTTACATCAAGAATAGGCATGAATGGGAGCAATCTCTGGCAGTAAGAAGTTGAAACCGTTGTTCTTAGAACAGCTCTTAATAGCAGATGCGAGAGCAACCCTGCAATGTTTTCAAAACCAACTGAAATTTATTCATTAAGGCAGTAGCATATCTCTTACTGATATCAAAACACTTCAACACTTTAGCAGATGAGAAAGCAGCAACTTTTTTTTTTTTTTTGGATAAAGCCACCTTGGAGTGGTGGGGGGTTTGGCCGGACCCCTACCTATTCATTAATAACAAAAATTGAGAACAAATGAAAATAAGGCTTTTGTCATTCTATTCCTCTTATCACGACTACAACCTTTTTTAATCTCGAATTCAGTTATGAAATCAAACTATTCGAACAGTACCCTAGACAGTCACTTACTCGGCTTAATAATTTCACTATAAACCAATAGGCAATTAGCTGCTAGCAGGCAAAAATTATAGAGGCTGAACCCTTGAAGAATTAATTGAAGCTCAAAGTGCAATAAAAAAGGAAGTGGTTTTTTCATGCCTCACCCATTAAATTAATCCATGAATCAACAAGAATTAAGAAAATTCAAATGAACCTACCACGACCCTCCAGCTTGTCAAGAACACCAGCACAGGCTTCAATCAACCCCACACACTCATAGCAAGAAAACGAGCTACCGATCTGCAAAACCTCATCTTTCTGAAGCCGGAACACCTCACAACTAATCGAACCGGACAGAACACTAACAATCGTCTTCACCAAATACTCAATCATCGAATCAAAAACCTAAAACAAGAACCCAATTACACAAAATACTAAATCAAAACAAATCATTTCCACTCAAACCATATCCGTACAAGCTCAGAAATCTGACCTGTGGTGCTTTGAAGCACATCAAAGAGAGAGCGGCGTCCAGAACCCTAACCCTAGAATGTTCTTCATTGAGGTCCAGAGAACGATTGAGGCTTGAAATTGAGAGATCAATGGAAGCTTCCTCGTCATCTGGATTGACTGTGGGAGTGTGGTTTAGGGTTTGGAGATGAGTTGCGAGCTTAGCGAAGAGATCTGTTATTTCTGGTAATGTGCTCATACTGTAACTCCGGCTCCGCTTCACTGTTCTGCGAATTTTAGGGTTTGGCGCCAAAATTGAAGTATTTAATGTTCGAGTGTGGGCCTTGGGCTAGAAATATAAGGCCCACTACTATTACAAGCCCAATTCTCTTTTCTGAAAATAAATATTTCACTTTTTGTTGAAATATTAGTTGATAACACATATTTTTTTAATTGTAAAGTTGATAACAAATATATAGGTGAAGAATAAAATAAAATATGCGTCAAGTAGATGACGTAAGGACGAAAAATGCATATAAAATAATAAAAAGGTTTTAGTCAAATATGAAAGTGTATTATAGTCATTAATGGGCCAACAAAATCCACAATAATTTTTTTTCTTATTTTTTAAATAAGTAGTAGTTATTTAAAACTTTTATTGTTTGGTATTTGTATCACCTAATTCATTGAGTTATTTCTTTTACTAATTAATGATGTTTGTTAAAGACTTTAAAAAAAGTATTTTGAAAATAAAAGAAATTAAATTAACTCCTTATATTATTTCAAAGACTCTTGGATTCATAGCTTTGAAAATAGTAAAAGACTTTGATGACTTCACATAGTCACATACTTGTCATATTAAGCTTCCTCAAGTTTTCACATCCTTTTGCCTGACATTAAATTATTATAACTTATTTATTGAGTAAAAGTTTTATACGTTATTGCAACTTGGAAGAAAAGATTTTGGCAAAAAGAATAAAATGGATAATACATACAGAAATGAAAAAGCAAAATTTCCTCAAAATTAAGAATTTTAGACAGTATTAATGAATCAATTATTATGAAAAAAAGCAACTCCCAGTTCAGCTTCATAAAAAACCCATCACAGTCCTTTTTGCATGCACACTCTGTTTTCCAATACTCTGTTTTTTCTCCTTCTTTTCTCTTCATTTCAATATCCAGAGCAAGAACTCAAGATGGGTCGTTCTTTGATTCTCTGCTTGCTAATTTGTCTCTCATGGACGATAATGGCTTCGAGAGCTGACGTGTCCTACGACGCCAAAAGCTTCACCATTGATGGAAAACGAAGAATCCTCATTTCCGGCTCAATTCACTATCCACGAAGCACTCCCCAAGTAATTTTCAATGTTGATTTGGAACAATTTGCATGAACAGACTTGCAATTTACTATCTTTCTTGTTCTGTTTCTATGTGCAGATGTGGCCTGATCTTATTCAAAAGGCCAAACTCGGAGGCTTGGAAGTGGTCGACACATATGTTTTCTGGAATGGGCACGAGCCTACTCAAGGACAAGTAATTGATATTACAAGAAAACATATGAATTCTTGTTCATATCCTCTGTTTCTTGAATTGATAATTTCTTGATTTTGCAGTATAACTTTGAAGGGAGATACGATCTTGTTCGGTTCATAAAATTAGTACAGCAAGCTGGCTTGTATCTTCATCTCCGGATTGGACCATACGTGTGCGCTGAGTGGAACTTTGGGTAATGCACAATCAGAACAAAACAGAGACAACAAATTTTCTAAAAACAGAGCAACAACAGGGTTTTTGGAGTTTTCTCTATGAATTTTCTTGGACTCACCTTTTGCATTTTTCAGGGGTCTTCCTGTTTGGCTCAAGTTTGTTCCTGGAATTGAGTTTAGAACAGACAATGAGCCTTACAAGGTTTGTCTCACAAGACTATACACTTAATTTTCTTGTATTTTGGTTTTGGATATGATTTGTTTTCTTTCCTTTTTTGTGTAGAAAGCAATGCAAGGATTCACAGAGAAAATTGTCAACTTGATGAAGTCAGAAAAGTTGTTTCAGCCTCAAGGAGGCCCAATAATTCTTGCTCAGGTTGTTCACTTGTTCTACACAAATTTTATTCTTGAAATCTTCTTTTTTTTTTCTTTTAATGATCAATTGTATCGTTGATTTCAGATTGAGAATGAGTATGATCTTGTTCAGTACTATCTCGGCGCGACTGGAAAAGGTTACTCAAACTGGGCAGCAAACATGGCTGTGGGTCTCAATACTGGAGTCCCATGGGTGATGTGCAAGCAAGAAGATGCACCTGATCCTGTTGTAAGCAAAGCACTTCTAGTTCTTGCCATTGCCAAGTTTTTTTCTTTTTTCTTAAACCCTCAAGCTCTTTTTTATGGCTATTTTGCATGGTAGATAAATTCTTGCAATGGCTTCTATTGTGAGAGTTTTTTCCCCAACAAGAACACCAAGCCTAAAATGTGGACTGAGAATTGGACTGGCTGGTGAGTCACATAAAATTTGCCTTTCTTGTAGTATTTTTTATATATAAGCAAGCGTACCAACCGAGGCTCGAGCCCGAGACCTTTGGAGGAGCAAGCACCTTATGTCAATTGCTCCGATGATAGTTCAATTGGTGCTATATGTTCCTCAGGTTACAGAATTTTGGTGGTCCAGCTCCATACAGACCAGTAGAAGATATTGCATATTCTGTGGCAAGGTTTATACAAAACAGAGGTTCATTTATAAATTACTACATGGTAATAAGCTAGATTTACTCCTTTACCAGCTACCATGGTTGTAAATTTTCATTTGCATGAAAATTTAACATTTGGGTTTTTTGCAGTATCATGGAGGAACCAATTTTGGCAGGACATCTGGTGGTCCCTTCATTGCCACTAGCTATGACTATGATGCTCCAATTGATGAATATGGTAATTAAGGTTACAAAATTTTGAAACCTGGTTCACAAATTTTACCATTCTTTTCAAATGTGTTGTGATCTTTTGAACTGTTACAGGATTGCCAAAGGAACCAAAATGGACACATTTGACAAACTTGCATGCAGCCATCAAGAAATGTGAACCAGCTTTAGTCTCTGCAGACCCTCAAGTGTCATCACTTGGAAAAAACCAAGAGGTCAAAAAAATCAAAATTCAGCTGACTAACATGTGTAAACTTAAAAAAAAAAAAAAAAAAAAAAAAAAAAAACATGTGTAAACTATAGTGTATGAACTAACAGTTAATGTAGCTAATTTTATACCTCAGGCTCATCTTTTTCAAGACAAAAAAACTGGTGTTTGTGCTGCATTTCTTGCAAACTATGACCCTAAATATCCAGTAAATGTCACATTCTGGAACATGAGCTATAACCTCCCTCCTTGGTCTGTCAGCATCCTACAGGACTGCAAGGATGTGGTCTTCAACACTGCAATGGTGAGCACAGCTCGAATGATGAACACATCAATTCATGAATATAGTTCTTGAGTTTACTTACTTACATTTGACATATCTATGTAGGTTTCGGGCCCAAGTATTCGTAGGCAGATGATGCCGATAAGTGGTGGCTACAACTGGGAATCATACACAGAATCACCTGCCTCAAGCACTGATCCTAAGACATTTTCATGTGATGGATTAAGGGATCAGGTGCGCGTAACCTGGGATACCTCGGACTACTTGTGGTACATGATAGAGTAAGTAACTTTGTACCAACCTCAGGTCTTTGAATAAAACATCATGTGCTCGATCATCACTGAAACTCTTATGCTGATCAAACAGTGTCACCATAAAAGCCACTGATCTGAAAGATGGGAAATGGCCAGTCCTCAGTGTTGAATCAGCAGGCCATGCCTTGGATGTTTTCATCAATGGCCAACTAGCAGGTATATACGCAAATATATACAGTTCAGGCCAGTTCTCTAATCTGGTGTTTCATTGAATCAATTCACCATTTTCTTGGCAGGATATGTTCAAGGGAATGCAGATAATCCAAAAGTATTGTTTAATGCCCCAGTGAACCTGAAGGTTGGGGTTAACAAGATTGCATTGTTAAGCGTCTCAGTTGGTCTCGCGGTCAGCTCCCAAACTTGTTAACTATGGATCTAATCTGTTTAGTTGTTAGAGCTAATATAAGGGTATCAATCAATCATATGTTTCTTATGATCAATGGTTTCAGAATATAGGATTGCATTTCGATCAATGGAACGTTGGGATTCTAGGCCCGGTCACACTGAATGGTCTTGCTGAGGGGACAAGGGACTTGTCCAAACAGAAATGGTTTTACAAGGTATGTTCTCAATTCATATATTGTTATGCAGATGTGAAAATAGTATACAAAACATAACTTGATTGAAGTGATGATTGTGAGCAGATTGGCATGGAAGGTGAGGCATTAAGTCTCTATGCATCTCCAGGAACCTCCTCAGTTAAGTGGGTTGGAGGACCATCATTGGCTTCAAAGTTGCCTCTGACATGGTACAAGGTGAGAGACCATCCCATGTTAAGGCCTTTTCATTGACAAGTTCCTAGTTAGTATCTACAATGTTGTTAAGATTCTGATGTTGCAGACAACAATTGATGCACCAGAAGGCAATGAAGCATTGGCAATAGACATGAAGAGCATGGGAAAAGGGGAGGTGTGGATAAATGGTGAGAGCATTGGGAGGCACTGGCCTGGGTACAAGGCAGTGGGTGACAGTTGTGGAACCTGCAACTATGGTGGTGAATTTAGTGAGAGGAAATGTCTGAGTGGTTGTGGAGAGGCCTCTCAAAGATGGTGAATTTTAAAGGCTCTTTTGCTGTTTTGTGTTTGTGGAGATTTGGGCATGTTTGTAGTGAATATGTGTTGATTGACATGATATGATATGCAGGTACCATGTCCCAAGATCATGGGTGAAGCCAAAAGGCAATATATTGGTGGTGTTTGAAGAAAGGGGTGGTGACCCAACTGGGATTGCTCTGGTCAAGAGGGTTTGATGCTGCATATACTAATACTAATTGATGGAGTCTTCTGCAACCAATGATGTCTGTTTGGTACTAATTCGTAATATATGTATGTACACTTATGAGTGAAAACCATGACCCGAAGGTCAAACCATCTATCAAACTTGACATAGAAATCGCAAACTGAGCACTTGCGAGATGAGCCAGATGTCTCTGAAAACTAAACTAAAGGCACTGGCACCAGAAGCTTCCCCTTGATTTAAAACAAGTGAGACACTTCCTCCTACTAGAACTCTACTGTGACGTTAAGTGTTGCCTCCATTTCTCGATCGAAGACGGCCACCGTCGCACAACATTTTGCACAAAGCAACTAAAAAAATCTAACTAGTCCTCATGACAAGAAATAAAAAACTCATTATTCTAATGAGAAACCCCGCTTTTTCTTTAGAAAAAAAAAATTTGTGGACGAAGAAATAAAGAAGATTAGGATTTTCAAAGATAAAAAAGAGAAGAAAAGGAAGTGTGATATGAAAACCATGTTAAATGGCCTTAACAGGTGATAGATTTTGCCATTTGGGGACCTGTACAGATGATCTATCCCATTTTTAAGCCCAATACCATAATGGGTCAAAATAAAACAATGATACAGCCTATACCCAAAGACCAAAAATGAGATAAGAGTGTGTCAACAAGCCCGCATCATGGGATAGCGGATGGAACGAGATTCTCATTCTCAATTTTACATTTTCTTGCCCCATCATTTGCCATTCAAATTTTTAACACTGTGTTCGAATATCCATTTGAAGGATTTATTTTGTCCAAACTCCGGACACGTGAATAAAAATAATACCTCAATCAATACTTCATAATCGACGAAAATCACATATTCTAGCATTTAATGGGCAATATAAATTAACTTGTGTAAGTGTAAAAGATCACAGGAACCAAGTAAATGTAATTGTAATTAGTGATATGTAGGCTCAACCATATTAAGTAGGTATGTGTAGGAGTAGGAGTAGGAGAGCCTTGGATCATGCAATACAAATTATTAAGGCCAGACATAAGCCCAAAATTCAGATTTCAATTCTAAACTAACATCAATTACTTGGTGGCTCAAGAACCCTAATACACATACAGTAACACTACTAACATCAATTACTTGGTGGCTCAAGCACCCTAATTCATACATACAGTACCACTACTAATACTACTATTTGAAGGTACATAAGAAAGTTTAAGTGGTTAAAACATTTTGAATTTTCTCTGAACTCTCAAATCCGAGCCTCATTGTTGACGGTATGGAGTGGGTACTTTACATATCAACAAGGAGTGATCGTTTAACTTATATTTTACCCTCTAATTATTCTTTTTATGCTAAACTATTAAACACATGAATTATGTGCGTGCAATATGCACCAACTAATGTGCATCAATTTTATCTTTTATTTTTTCGTAACAATTTTAACGTTTAGTTGATTTAAATGGAACGTGACGTAAAATTATAAATTGCTTACTTACTAGTATAATAATAACCAAATAGTGATGGTGGCTTATATATAGTCCAACCCCAGTTCACAACCTGATTTGCCTTTATCTGACATCACACTACACTAAATATATTACACAAAACCATGGCATATCCAACCATTGTTGACCAAAATAATACTCAATCTGAGTGTGAGATCCATGTAATCATGATTCACTTAGAGTTAATTATGTCCTCAAATCATAGTTGAGTCACTTTCACACAAATTATTTATCATTGAGATTCTTAAAGAAAAAGACATATGCTAATTGCAATGGACATTCATAATTCTCCTATCACCAAATGTGACCTTTGGATATTTTTTTGTCCCCTAATCAATATAGGTGTATATATTAGGTGTTTCTAAATGCGGAAATTACGTTGCATGTAAATGACGTTACACATTTACAACCACATATGATCATGCATTGAAGGGGATGAGGTGCGACCCAAATAGATATTGAAAAGAGAAAGAAGAATGAGTCACGTCAATCTACATGTAATATACATGTATTAAGTTACATGCAAAAATATGCTTCATTCTAAATATTCATTTTACTCCAAGAATTCTCCACGTTATTATACATTTTAAAATTGGGACACTTGTTTAAAAAAATAATTATCTTTTATAAATTGAGTTTGTCATGTTTGTAATGACACACAATATATTAAATCCAAAATATTTGTACATACCAAGCGTTGGTTGGTCCAGTGGTGCCAGGGGCTGGATTTTGATAGGGCGGACCACGGTTCGATCCCTCACAGCCGCGATTGGGAGGAGCGCAAAACCTTAACTTCGGAACCAGTTCCGGATGAGATTAGTTTGGGTATGGTAAAACGACTTAAAAGTGCCAACCGTTAATGGTGCGGGCCCTCTCAGAAAACTTATGGTTTAAACCAAACAAAAAAATATTTGTACATTATTCATAATTGAAATCGATTAAGAAAAGCAAATGAAAACATTCAAAATTTGATATTGTCTAAGCACGAGGTCCTATGCACGTTCAACACAACTACTGGCCAAATTGTCTAATTTATTATTATTTTTTTGCTTAGATTTTTCTTATTTTGAACTAGTTTGGTTCAAATCAACACATGAGACAATAAATTTGACACGCAATTCATATGACTCGGTCCAAGACTCAGTTGAACTACAAATTGTCATATTTAATGTGTTTGAAAGTTTTCTTTAACAAATTTGACTTCATAAATTCTCTAAGTAAATCACAAACAAAAATACGGTCATATAAATAGTCTTTAAGAGCTTAATAACAAAACATAATTTATTCTGTTAAGTCATACTTATCTGCTCTCACGTTGGGAGTGATTTCCAATACAACGCACTAGTCGTCATTGTTTTTATATGAAATAATTTGAGTACAAACTGAGAGAAACAACAATTCAAATACGAATGAAAATGAATCGAAATTCAAAATCTACAAACACTATTAGCTGACATTTTCTTTTCACTGGTAAGAAGAAATTGGTGACCACGACCCATCCACAGATTAAGACAATTGGCTTGTAGAGCTGGTGGATTGTCCTTAGTAGTGTTATTTCATGTGAGGTTTGTGAAAGGAACTCTCAACCTTTAAATGGTAGCAAATTTATTTTGGTTCCTCAATGTCCAAATCTTGATACCTTTAAGCTCACCATAGTTTCGTACATATAAATAGCAGTAGAGTACAGAGACACAGTTAAGCCAAGGATTTCAGTGACATCAATCTTTTGAGTATCAGTTATTTTCGACATTTTCGGAGATTTTTGAGCGGACTCGTAAACTCTCAGTTGTCACTTTTAATGTGTTTACCGCACATAAACTAATTCTTATTCGATAATAAGTCACTGTTAAAATAATCACTCTTTCAAGATGTGTGTCGAAAGAGAATCGAAAGCAAATTGATTTACTTGTTGAATTTACTACTATAAAAAGTATAATCTATAATTTAAATAAGAAAAGAAAAAGCACATCATCATAAACGCAAGCACCATATACTTTGCTTTGATAAAAGTAAAAAAAATAAGAATATAAAAATAAGAAAAAACCATATACTTGTAACTTGCCCTTATAAATAAATGGGATAACGGTTTTTTAGTAGCCAAACTTTGGTCCCGTACTTAATTTAGTACCTAAACTTTTATTGTATCCAATTGAGTACTCAAACTTTTATTTTATACTCAATTTGGCACCCACTGTTAACACTTGTCAATTTTGCCGTAAAGTGCTGAGTTGGACTGCTGACCTGTAGAAACTTGTATACGTGGCATCCACGTGGCAAAACTTGTAGTGCTTCTTGCTGACGTGTCTTTCTGACTTGAATATATATTTTTAATTTAATTAATGAATATTTCATGCCGGAAAATTCAACTCATGAATTTTCCAGCGACCGAAAAATTGAAGAGTGAATTTTCGAACCATCGGAA
>JAYMTA010002216.1:0-17124 GCA_036897625.1 Pelargonium cotyledonis | reverse complement strand
TTTCTTGTGAACTAACCTTTTTGCAGGTTAAAGGCTGATTTAGACGTGTCTAAGTACCGGACGGTCTAGCGAATCTTTCGGGCCGTTACACTAGCCTCACAAACTCAATGGCTTAATGAGGCGTTACGGTTATAGCGCCATGGCCAGTAGCGGAACCAGCTTTTGTTGATGGGTATGCGATTTTTTTAAATAGCACATTCAGACCAGCTTTGTGTGCGTTTTAAGACTATTTTCTCACTCACTGACGCATCTTAAAAGTTCACCTACATTGGATAGGTGTTTTCGTTCCTTCGGGACATCCGATAAAATTGGATAGGTGTGTTCAACTTTTTCTTTCCCCACAATATTTGAGCCCAATAGCAAACCACTTTGACCTCTATCAGCCCGACCCCTTGGGTTTTATACTCAATAATTATTTTATTAAAATTCAAAAGCAATTACTTTCGCTAAATTGCCATTACTTGTACATTTGATTTGACCATTAATTTTTTTTTTTGACCGGAACGGAAAACTGAAATATCATTCCACGGGGGAAAGGTACGATAGCGAGATCGAGGGTTACACACCAACCAACAAACTAAGAACAAGGAACAAAAATCAACAACCTAAAAACTAAAGCAAAACCAAAATTAAAGCCGAAACTAAAGCAAAAATAGAAAAACCCTCGATGCCCTACTAACCGGATATCCCAAAACACTCTGCAGCAGAGATAGGGCCTTGACCATAGTCTATCCCTATCTGGACCCCAGAGGAAACCTGGACCATTCTTAGCGAAATCCACCGGCGACGTGCAATGATCCAGACCCCACGCCGTCGACTCATTTGAATCAGACCACCTGCTACACACACATCTCGAAACCTGATTCTATCTCGAACACCAAACACGAATGAAATCCACAGCCTCCTACCAAGGGAAACTCCACAAAAGAAGACAGACCACATGTATATTGAATGCAAGTTGAGCCACCGCCGATCAACAAACAAATCGACGGTGGCTCAAAGGAGCAATGGAGAAGGAGATCTAGGAATGACGGCGGTTAGGGTTTTCAGAGCTAGAGAGAATTGAAGATGGGATCAGTTGACAATTAAAAATTTAATGATATGCTTGTAATTTATTGTGGTTATTTGTAAATTATGTTTTACTTGTAGTGCTTGCGAAAACACAATGTATAATTGAAACTAATATATGTGTATAAATAGTCAAAATCGTATATAACAAGGATACAACATTTGATCATTATCGTAAACAAAAAGTAATATGATAAACCACCACCGAAAATTAGCAAATTGGTATTGGATAGATAGTGCAAGGAGGAAAGAAAACATGTTTTACCAAACAACACACTTCCTCTTCTATCCTATTCCTAGGTGGAGTTGATAAATGAGACAAAAAAGCTCTTCAAAGTTTCCAAACAACACAATCAAGACCTCATCTTAATTTGTGGTTAAATTTGAAGCTTAGTACATTAGATTAATCCAATATATGCTTCTGCTCCTAAACATTGTTGTGCCATTTGAACCACAACTATATTCAACAATCCAGAGACTTTTCAAGATTTCTTCTCTTGTTAAGGCAACAAAAAACATGAACAACAAAGGAACAAAATTTGGCTCTAATCACATCAAATCTT
Source organism: Pelargonium cotyledonis (assembly GCA_036897625.1). Lineage (NCBI taxonomy): Eukaryota > Viridiplantae > Streptophyta > Magnoliopsida > Geraniales > Geraniaceae > Pelargonium > Pelargonium cotyledonis. The sequence continues at coordinate 15,493 of JAYMTA010002216.1, read as the reverse complement.
ATACACTAATCATCACTGGTTTAATCTATAAAAGGTATTTATAGGTTAACCAAGAATAATTGTTTACTCAGACACAATTTACAGACGTCCATGATGTAATAATTGTTTACTCAGACACAATTTACAGACGTCCATGATGTTCAGTTAGTATCAATTATATTCCACAGACACACCACAAGAAAACAAAGCAAAATTGCAAAAAAAAGATGATTCAAACAGAACAAGCAACTCTATCCACAGAGATAAAGCAAATGGAAACAATTTGGATCCAAAGGGCATAGAATTGCACCAATTCAAGACTAGGAACTTGCTGTGTTATCATATAAAGCATCTAGATATTAGTAAAGTGTCAACCCGAAATAAGAACAGAACTCACCATTGATGAGGAGAACTTTGCATCAATATTCAAACAGAGTATAGGCTCAAGCATTCTGTAGAACAAGCATTCTTTTTGCAGGAACTGGACACGTCTGGTTGATTCACAGGTCGCGCATATATGTATATTAGTCTATGCTTTCTGTTCGACATCAGAGAACATTCCAAAATGTAAGAGGCTGGAGCATCTGAGGCTGTTCATCCTCTGCCAAGTTATGGAGGTGGTCACATTCCCATATCTCTAGATTTTCACCAAATATCAAGTTTTTCAGTCCCTTGGGTAAGGATTTGAGATTTGGCAAACGCTGAAGACGAAGACAAGACAAGCTGGATGGAAGCAACCACTCTTCTGGAAATGAGACTAACCCCACACACCCACCAAAAGAGAAGTCTGTGAGAGAAGTGAGTCTGTGCATCCCCCATTCGTACGAGGGCCTGAGGTTCTCACAATCCAAAATCGTCAACGAAACAATATTGGTTGGCAACCCGCTCTCTGGAAATGACATAAGATTGGAGCAACCCTCCATGTAGAGTTCTTCAAGAGATGTGAGGCTGTACATCTGATCCGGGAGAGCCTTCAAATTTTCACATTTGGAGATTCTAAGTGATTTCATAGAGACGGGCAAACCAGGTCTAGGAAAAGACTGGAGAAGCGGGCAGTCAGCTACTTCCAAGTGATCAAGATACATGAGGTTGTGTAGGCCTTTGGGTAAGGACACAAGGTACAAACAATCACTGATAATGAGCTGCTTAACCATCATGACAGCACTAGATGTCACTGCAGTAGGCAACTGAAAAATAACTTTTGGGAAGGATACAACCGAATGGCACCCTGAGAATTTGAAGACTTGAAGAGAACTATTGTTGGATATCATTTTCACCGGAAGGGACTCCATATTCGCGCAGTTCTGGATTTGAAGTACTTTAAGTGTGTCGGGTAGCTCTCCTCTTGGCAATGACTTGAGAGATGGACAGTTTTCTATAACCAAGCATTCAAGCAAGATAGGCTTTCTGTCTTCGTAGTCGTTTCTATAATTCTGCCACTCAGGTAGAAACTTAAGACCCGGACAATCCTTGATCTCAAGACTTGAAACTGTGGATGGCAAGCCTGAAACGGGGAAGTGTACAAGAAATGGACATTCCCAGACCCTCAGCTCCTTTAGGGATGAGAGCTTGTACAAGCTTTGTGGCAGCTCCTTTAAGCAGGGACAACCTGAAATTTCCAATCTCTGAAGATAAGAGAGATTTTGCATTCCACTCTCGTCGGACAAAGTCAAGAGATCACCAATTTGAGCAATTTGCAGTTCTTCCAGAGCTGTCAATTGTTTAAAGAACCCTTCATTCAAATACTTGAGCTGGGCAATTTGACAAAGACGCAAGTAGAAAAGTGAGGTGAGTCCAACTATACTCTGCAATAACTCCTCGCTGCACTTCTTCAATTCTAACTCGCGGATCAAAGGAAGCCTTGGAAGTTCATGCAAATCTTCACATCCATCTATCTCAAGCATTTCAACAGAAGGAAAAAGATTGGGCAATTCAACAAGTTTTGGGCACGAGCGTATAGAAAGCTCCAAGAGGCAAGGGTACTCCATGCCTTGTTCGTTGCTCCCATAAGCTGTCAGGAACTGATCATGAAGAGCTGCCAGTTCCTCACATTGATCAATGCTCATTTTTGTCAAGGCTGGGAAGGAGTGAGAGAACTTTTTAAGCCTAGGACAGTTCGAAATTTCAAGCTTTTTCAGGTTATGGAACTCTACTCCGGGGGACCATTCCTCCCATTTTGACATCCTGTCAAATTTCAATTTCTCCAACGATGGAAAAGTCTGAGTAGAGGAATGCCTACCTCCATAGAACTCGGATCCCACCTTTGTTACTCTTTCCATTCCTTCAACGGTTAGTTCTTTGAGCGAGGGTAGTTGACCAAGTGATGGTAAGCATCTACACCTTCTGCAATTACTAAGTTTAAGATGTATTAGTTGAGAGAACAAAGGTGATCCAATCCAAATGGGAAATGTTGTCCCTCCATAGTCTTTAATTGAGAGTTGCTTTATGTTCTTGTGTGGCTGCAGCATCTCGAGTACATTTGTTTCAACTCTTTCATTTCTTGAATCATCTTGGCTGAAACTCCGTTGCAATGTTAACTCAGCAACACGGGGTTCAATAGCCTCTATGGAGAGATCTTCCCAGTTATCTTCCTCCTTGTCTGCATCATATACCGGACCTTCAAAATTGTTGCTCCATTGTAACACCAACAGATCAAGTTCCTGTTTGTCCTTCAAGTTAGCATCCATGGCATCCATGAAACTGGCCACATTTTGCAGTCCTGAAACAAGAAGTGCTCCGCGAAGTTGCATCATGTTTCCCAAGTCTTCGATTCCTGACCCACTATTTTTACCCACAACAAAATTAGACAAGGTCTGGAGATTCTTCAGTCTGCACATGTGCAGTGGCATCTCTCTCAATCTGCTTCCACTAATCCGAAGATGGCGCAGGCTGGTCAGATTTCCCATCCCATTAGGCAATTTGGCGAGAGAGAAACATTGCTCCAAGATCAACATTTGTAGATTGTAAAGAGTACTCACTGAATCAGGAAGCTTTATAATTGCAGTGTTTGAAAGATCCAGATAGCGCAAATGTTTCAATTCTCCAACTGAATCGGGCAGTTCAGTGATTCGACAGGAATTAAAAGATAGAGACCTTAAGTACCTTAACTTTGGTAGGAGATTGTGAGGGACAATGTTGGGCATATAGCTGATCCCAACTCTGCCCGTTGGATCAAGTGGTAGGAAGGTTCGTAAACATTCAACTCCTTTGACAGCTTCAAATTTTGTGAGCAGATCTCGGTTACTTCTGATGTAACAAAAATGGCGAGCTTTCTCGAAAACCATGTTTTGTCTAGCTTCCCTCCCCTTGTCCTCCAATATAAAACAAAACTCCCCAGCAACAAAATCAGCTAGATCTTTAATAAGGCTATGCATTGTGAAGTGGGTTTCGCTTTGAATGGATTGTTGAAAGAATGATCTTGAGACTAGCTCCTCAAAATACTTGCCACCTATTTCTTCCAATATTTTGTTTCCTTTTGGTTGCTGCACCAACCCTTCTGCAATCCATAACAAAACAAGCGAATCCTTGTCAAACTCGTAGTCTCTTGGAAACACCGAGCAATACGCAAAACACATCTTCAAATGCGAAGGAAGATGATAATAGCTCAATCTAAGGCTTTGAAGAATGTCACTTTCATCATCTGGTAGATCCCATATTTTCCTATTCAATATGTCTTTCCACTCGTATTCCTCTTGCCTGGAGCGCAATAAGATTCCTAATCTCTTCACTGCCAAGGGTGAGCCTTCACACTTCCTCACAATCTCCCTACCAATTGCCTCCAAATTTGGATGCTCTACCCCATTCCGGTGCTCAAATGCTTGACTCACAAACAATGACCAGCAATCTTCAACTGATAAGCCACACAAGTGATGAACTGGAACTGTGCTCATGCTTGAGGCCACATCTTGATCGCGCGTCGTTACAATTATTTTACTCCCCCTAGCCCCCGCTTTCAACGGGTTCCACAAAAGATCCCAGTCATTGTTTCTCTTCTTCCAGACATCATCCAGCACAAGCAAAAACTTCTTCCCTCTTAGTTTCTCTTTCAAGGCAACTTGAAGCAAATTCAAGTCATCAAAGTCTGCAGTTCTTGAAGTAACCGCCTTAATAATAGTTTTCGTTACCCTCACGACATCAAACCGATCAGACACACAAACCCAAACTCTCAAATCGAAATGGCTATCCACCCTCTCCTCATTGTACACAAGTTGTGCCAGTGTTGTCTTCCCAATACCACACATACCAGCAATGGTCACCACACCCACCTTGTTGCTGCACATTTCATCCCTCAGTATCTCCCTAATTATGACCTCCTTATCATCATTTCTACCATAAAGACAAGACTCATCAACCAACGAAGTTGTCGGTAATCGTTGCTCGACTCCAGGGAACCTCCCTCCCACATAGTCTCTCAGGCCAAGGACATTTTTGTACTTAGATACATACTCTAGCCTCTCCGTTATTTTCTTGATCTTGGACTCTATACTTGTACTAAAAGGGCTGAAAGATGCAGAAATGAGGCGATTGCATACCTGATTCGCACTGGTCTTATCCTGAGCTTTGCATTTGCATTTCAAAGCTTCAATGGCCAAATCATCCAACACATCCTCTGCGTCGTAGAGAGCATCTTTGGCCAAGTGCAGCCACTTCTCGATCGCTTGGCTGTTGAATTGCTTCTCCTCAGCATCATTGAGCACTGCAGTGACTGTGAGGAGTGTGAGCTTCAGTTTTTCCAGCAAGTCATGATCATGCTTCTGGCCATGAAGTTGAAGCAAGCCTATGAACTCGCGAGAAGCCAACCTGTCAAAGAGTACTTGCAGGAAGGCTGAGAGAAAAGCCTCTCCCACAGGCATGATGATTCAATTCAAATGGTTAAATCTGAGAGTAAGAAATTGAAACTGAGAAATTGCTCAAAGCTCAAGTGTAAGGTCATCTGATAAGCAACTGGGCAGCTGGAAAAGTCTCCCAAGTGACCATTGACTTGTAATATGCTCTTCAATGACCATCCACTTGAAAACCAACCACCCATTTATTTTATGTACATAATACAATTCTTTTCTTTAACTATTTATGTTTTTCTTTTTCCTATCATCTGGCCTTACAGACTACAGTTCATACGTGTGCAAGTGAAAGTTGACTTACAAATGATTACAGTTTTCACAAGCTCCTCTCTATTTTACAGAATTTTTTTCCCCATTTTCATGAAAATTCTAAAACATTTATGTTCATAATACAATCAAGAATTCAACAGACATGTATCTTTTATAAACCAAACATCTCAGAGAGAGAGAGAGATATATATATATAGAGAGAGAGAGAGAGAGAGAGAGAGTAATGGATATGATCCATAACTCTTTTGGAGAGGAACACACATTTTATATAAATTAATAAAAACACAACACTCATTTGTAGACAGAAGAAGTTGATATTTCCTGCTTCATATCAGATGTGATTCAGACTGACATTTGAGTCCTTATCAACTATCATCATTGTTTCGAGTTAATAGATGTTATCTGATTTTGAGGTTGTACGAAAGTACGTTAAAATTTGTGCAATGCTTCATGGACAAGAACAAACACTTCACCAATTTTTTTCAAGGGGGCTTCCAATGAAAGGGGAAAACCAATCAAACAAAAATTTATTAATTAAAAGGAATGTTACATTGTAATCTGCCCTAAATAATAGTCCCTGCACTCATGCAAAATTACAGACAGTAACTGTTCTTTTTCTCCCGTCACGGCACACTTATATATAATGATTGCAGGACAGACCAAGAAAGTCAGTAAGACTTCCCACAATGTATCAAGCTACCAGCACCGAGGAAAAGACCAAAAATAGCTGCGCTACCAAGCGTTGTTTGCCCAATGTACCTAACCTTCATAAGTCCTGGAACCTGCATTGTGCCAACATATTAGCTTAGCCATCAATAAATTGGATCTACAATGCAATTATCATATACAACTTCAACCAACAATCAATCCTAATGTTATATAGCCTGACTGGAAATCTAATTTAAACAATAGTGACTTCCAATCAAATTTAGACCCTGTGAAGTTTATAAAAATTAATTTAAACAAATGTGAATTCGAATTCCAACTTAGACCCTGTGAAATTTATGTTATTGATGTGGATGGATTGCATTACAGGAGATTTAGACTAAAAATAGAAAATAAACTAGACTTGGAAAATTAAACTAAACTTTTCTAAATACAAAGTCTTTCTTAATTTTACCAACAACTTTCATAATTTTACTAAACTTAGAATTGAATATTCACATCACCTCAAACTGGAACATGTAAATCAAATCAATGCGAGAGCTTGTATTCTTTTAAGGACTTCGGTAGCATGTATTGGTTGCTCGAGTCACAAAGACAAATGTCATCTTAAATAGCAAAGAAGAACTAGAAAGATTAGATTTGCTGCTAGCATAAAGGTTACTCAAGAAAAAAGAAAAAAGAAAACGAATAGAATTTGTGTATGAGATACTCCCCCTCACATGCAAGCATACCATATGCAAGGAAATTCAAGAATTTTAATGAAATTTGAAGAAAGTGAGAGAAAAGATTATTAAAAATATTTGGAGAAGAGAAACTTTATTGATCAAGCTAGCAACCTAAGGTTGCTGCTGGAATGACAGAAGCTTTAAGAGATTCTTTAAACAGTGAATCAAGAGACTATGATACCACAAGAAGTTTACTAAACTTAGAACTAAATCTTCACAAACCCATTAACTACATAAACATAATTTACAAGTCTTAAATGTAGCAAGACCGAGATATAACAATTGGTATTCTTTTATGTAGATTGTTCCTTCTAATCGATTTTAGCAAGTTAGCATTGATTGTGTTAGGTCAACTCAAATCAGCCTTTCAATGGCACATCAATAAGATTTTAATCATGTAGTCTATAGGGTATATTTTATGCTTTGGTGTACCTTTTAGCATACTTCTTCCACTCCAATTCATCATGTCTCAACCTCAAGAACCACATCTTTAATCCAACAAATTACAGTTTTTTTAGGATTGAAGTGTGGCCAACCTTACAGTATTTCACCCACAAAATGTCGCACAAGGTTGCTGCTAGGATAAAGGTTAGGACTAGAAAGCGTTCAAATACCTAGGCACTTCTCCAAAATAATAAAGGGGAAAGGTAGCAACACTTCTTCCCCAACAACAAAGCATAAGAGAGGAATAGACTTGAGGGGTTCTATTACTATAATTAAAAAAGGGAGCAGTCACCTGAGCTTGACTACATTAAAATCGTACTAAACTTCTCCACACAAACATATGTATAGTGCTATATAAATCCTTATGTATTCTATTATCATATCTTTCAACACTCACCGTAGTAACACGAATCACCAGTCCTATACTATATAGTGTATAGACTATAGAGAATACATGCAATCAATGAATCTGTCTGTCCATGAAGTTCCTTTAATGAGCTAAAAAAAATAACTTGGCTTCAAAAATCAATGGGTAACTGCCTTATAACTGTCCTGCCAAGCCTCACAATTATGCAAATAGTTGCAGAAAAGCTGAAGTTGGTTTAGGACTTCAGTATCCCCAAAGCAGAATTTGCCGCAGCATTACATTGAAATATTTATCAAACTATGTAGCAGGTAAAAAAGTAACAATTACATGAACATCAAAAGAAAAGAACAAAAGAGTAATTAATGAATTTACCTTGTACCTAATCGCCTCATAAGTCCCATAGACAGCACCTGTGTATAAAATATATAAGATACAACAATATCATATCATATAGAGCACACAACTTCATCAACAATATCAATTCATACAAATGAAAAATATTCATGCAACATCCATTCACTTTCAACATATGTATTATCCCCACATACAAAAAGAAGTCAATGAAACAGTAAGGTCTGTGCCTCACTCATAAAACATGTCTCATCTGGCAGGCTCAAGTCTTGAAGCTCGACCAAATTATCAATGAAAAAAATAAACTTAGCAAGCTTAATTGTAGCTTGGTTTTTAACCCCTCGAAATATGAAGTTCCAAAATCAGCTGACATAGTCCTAAGGTTACACTCCCTTAAATTGTAAACCATCAATGCAATGCCCAGAAAGTTGCTGATGTTGCTAACACAGCCATTCATTACCTATTTATCAGCTCCAATTATATTCACCGAATATGAACACAAAATCACACCAACCCATTTACAAATAGAAATGGTCTTTCAATATGCACATATATAAACAAATGGTCTCAAAAACTGGCTAATAGCTAAATCATGATCAATGGATCTATTCACAAACTCATGGAATCATACAGTCAGGTCTGTAAAAACATAAAAGAACAACAAAAACCATAACTCCAATCATATATGACTCAGGGTTTGGGAATTAGGGTTTAAGGTTTAGCTAATAGTTGTAAGAAGGGCCACAAAAACAAGAAATAGAGAGTTTTCAAAATTACCGACGGCACCGCCGACCGCACCGCCAACAGCAACGCCGGCGGTGATTCGAGCCAGACACCCATCCCTTGCCATTTTCTCTTCTCTCTCTCTCTCTCTCTCTCTGCTGTACAATTCTGCACTGAAGCAAATGTCTCTTTTCTGCGTCAATTTATTCACAATCCTCACGTCTGGGACTGGTTGTACTAGTAGGGTTGGGCCTTGAGTCTTTAACTTGTCCATTACGAAAACACACAAAGCCTATTTTCAAGTCAATTAAGCCCAGTGGGCTCGGCCCATATACACACACGTGTCAGTGGGTACAGACCCTCGAGCCCATTTCCAAGGCAATTTTAAGTCTAGTGGGCCCGGCCCATTTACACACACGTGTGAGTACAGTGTAGATTCACTCCCGCGCGTGTGGATATAGATTGACCAGTACGGACCCTCGCTCCTCGAGCCTCGACCTCGCCCTCAACCAACCCCCATTCGTATTCGGATCTATGCCTTTCTTCTTTGTCTTCTCTCCGATTTCATGGACGATAGCCACATCCTCTGCGGTTACCTCTGTGCGGTTCTCTCCGTTGATTCTCCGCGGCCGGACCTCTCTCGGACCCTAGACCCCCACACCCGCTTCCATATCTTCTCCGACGCCTCCCGCGTCGGCTTCCGCTCCGAAGACGGCGCCGTTTTGTCCCCCGTCGATTCCGCTCCCGTAATCGGCGCCGTTTCCGGACAATGCGGGACTCCGGAGCCGATTTCTAGCCCCTCGAGCGTCGATCAGGGATCAGGAAAGTGCAAGGCCTCCAAGAGCGGTGGCTCGAGGGTAAGGAAGATGGGGATTGGAATGGTGAATGGGAGTCTGAGCGTTGTGCACCAGCTTCATGCTCTGGTGGTGAACAGGTGCTTGAGGATTGTTTCCCGGCTGGTTCAGGTTCGGGTTAGAGACGGCGGGGAGGCCAGGGCGGTGCTGCTGGTTGATGTGTATGTTCCAGTTGTGCTATGGACTGTGGGGCGGTTTCCGAAATATGGGTCCATTGTGGGTTCCCTGTTCAGGCATATAAGGTGCGGTGATTTTCTTTTCCAGTTGAAATTGTTTATTCTAGCACTTTTCTGGTACTCATCAGGGAAAATGGGTCTTTTCATTTTTAATTGTAATCCCTTGATAAATTATGAGTTTTAGATCAATAAGCTCACTTGTTTGGGGGATACAGTCTTAATTTTCAGCTCAAACAGACAAAATTTTAGAACTTCATGAGTGTGAAACTAGGAAGCATGTACATTTTGTTACTATTTTAAGTTGTAAATTATTGAATTATAAATTTCAGTCAAGAGCTAGTGATTTGCTCCTTCTTTGTTCACTCTGGTGTTAAATATGATTAGAACCTAATACAATTTCATATATAATATAGGTTTTAATTTAAAAATATTCAGTGTCCCAACTCCTATGTGCTACAATTTTTTTTTTATTTTGTTTTTTATTTATTTAATATAATTAAAAAAGGTGAATCTCATGTCCATGTTCAGTCCCTCCTGTGTCTGTGTGTGTATCCCAATCCTTGCTTTGTAGGTGTGGAGCTAAGTTTTGAGTTGTAATATGTAGGAGGCATTCTTTTTGTTTGATAGAAGATTGGTACTAATTTATGAGTACTGTAATAAAGTTAACACTTTGAGAGTTTTTGGTGGCGGAGCTTGACAAGTTATTTTGATTTAACACTATTGAGATTTGATCTGAGATTTGTAAAGAGAAAGATGAAAAGGTCGATAGGCTATTCAAACTACTGGTATTAGCTCCTGTTTTGTAGCTTAGGATGTTTAATAATGTAATGGTTGTAGTTGTCGTATGATTCATTTGTTTCTCACTTGCTAACAATTCGAAAACATATCTGCAGTTGTGATTGGGAAGAGAGAAATTTGATACTGTCTGCTAGAGAGTATTATGAAGATAATTGTGGAAGTAGTCAGAGCATATGGGATCTTTGTGATTGTCATGTTCTTGGTTGCAAGCTGCATTGCAGTGTGCCTAATTCTTCAAAGAAAAGATTATTTGAACTTCATGATATTTTTAAGAACTTACCTAGTGTGGTAAAACTGGCCGAATCTGATTCTTCTAGGATAATGCCAATGGATGACTCTTGTAAATCTGGAATTTGGGCTGTATCTGATGATGTTCTGCTAATTATACTTTCTGCACTTGACCCGATAGACCTTAAGATAGCTTCTGCAACTTGTCACCACCTGAGATCATTGGCAGCATTGGTCATGCCGTGTATGAAACTTAAACTGTATCCCCATCAACAAAAAGCAGTTGAGTGGATGTTACAGCGGGAGCAAAATGCTCGAGTCCTGCCACATCCTTTGTATATGAGTTTCTCAACTGAAAATGGATATCCTTTTCATGTAAATGCCGTTTCTGGTGAAGTAATCACTGGAGTAGCTCCCACCATTGAGGATTTCTGCGGAGGAATGTTCTGTGATGAGCCTGGATTAGGTAAGACTATAACTTCTCTTTCCCTTATTCTGAAGACACTTGGAAGAATGGCAGACCCGACTGATGGAGTACAAGTAACCTGGTGTATGCACAATGGTGATAAGAGATGTGGCTATTACGAGCTTAGTGGTAATAACATCACCAGAGGTAGCATGGCCTCAGGTGAAAGGGTCACTTGTCAGAATACAAGACGGGGACAATTGTTGTTAGATAAATTAACTTTCCTGGAGGACTCTAATTACCCTTCTACTAAAAGGGTCAGGTCATTGGATCTTAATGAAGAAAGCCCAAGTGATTGTGACTTATCTTCTAGTAAAAGAATGAAATTACGATCTTCAGTCTCTGACTCAGCAGTACGTGTGGATAGATCCACCCGGAGATTGAGTCTTATCAGGAGAAACCTTAACTTTGCATATGAAGAAGTAACTGGAGTTTCTATTGAAAGCAAGATTGGGAAAAGGTCAGGTCAAAGGAAGTCTGCATCAAATGGCTCAAACAGTTGCAATAAGGCTGGGAAAACTACTGGGCAATTTGTCTGCAACGAAAATTGGGTACAATGCGACTCTTGCAAAAAGTGGCGAAAGCTTGAAGGAATAAATCTAGCTAATCCTAGCACAGCATGGTTCTGTAGTATGAACACAAATCCCTTGTATCAGAATTGTAATGTTCCAGAAGAATCTTGGGATAATTATGAGAAAGTAACTTACCTTCCGGGTTTTTGTACCAAAGGAACCGCTGGGGGGAAGGAGCAAAATGTGTCATTTTTTACCAATGTGCTTAAGGAGCAGTATTCCTTGATAAATTCAGAATCAAAGAAAGCCTTGAATTGGTTGGCTAAGCTTTCTCTAGACAAAATCTCAGAAATGGAAACAATTGGTTTGCGAAGTCCTTTCATAGGCACTTCTGTTGTGTCTGATGAAAATGCTCACAGATTCTTTAAGATCTTTCAAGCATTTGGTCTTGTGAGGAGGGTAGAAAAGGGTGCGAGTAGGTGGTATTACCCACGAGCTTTAGATAATTTGTTCTTTGATGTTGCTGCTCTTAGAACTGCTCTTTGCGAGCCATTAGCTTCAGTCAGGTTATATCTTTCAAGAGCAACTTTGATTGTTGTTCCATCAAATCTGGTCGATCATTGGAAAACCCAAATCTACAAACATGTTAGAGATGATCAGCTGCGTGTTTATGTATGGACTGATCAAAGAAAGCCTCCTGTGCACAATCTGGCTTGGGACTATGATGTTGTCATCACTACCTTCAACCGTTTAAGTGCAGAGTGGGGTCCTCATAAGAAAAGTGTGATGATGCAAGTCCATTGGCTTAGGATCATATTAGATGAGGGGCACACCCTTGGCTCAAGTCTCAACTTGACAAACAAGTTGCAAATGGCTATTTCATTAGTGGCCTCCAGTCGTTGGATTTTAACTGGAACTCCAACTCCTGACACACCCAACAGTCAACTGTCACATCTTCAACCATTGCTTAGTTTCCTTCATGAGAAGGTCTATGGCCAGAATCAAAAGTTATGGGAATCTGGAATTCTTAGGCCATTTGAGGCAGAGATGGAGGAGGGTCGCTCACGATTAATGAATTTACTTCATAGGTGTATGATTAGTGCAAGAAAAAGTGATTTGCAAACTATTCCTCCATGCATCAAGAAAGTTACATATCTTGATTTCAATGATCAGCATGCAAAAAGTTACAATGAGCTGGTAGTTACTGTTCGGCGCAATATACTTATGGCTGACTGGAATGATCCTTCTCATGTTGAGAGTCTACTGAATCCAAAGCAGTGGAAGTTCCGAAGTACAACTATAAAAAATGTCAGATTATCTTGCTGTGTGGCTGGGCATATTAAAGTAGAACATGCTGGTGAAGATATCCAGGAAACTATGGATATTTTAGTTGAAAATGGTCTTGATCCTCTTTCAGTAGAGTATGCTTTGGTAAAATATAACCTCATCCATGGTGGTAACTGTCAGAGGTAATATTAGTTTTTTTTTTAATATGTTTCATGAGTCTTTTGAATGGAATTGTACCTTTATTTCTTTAGATTTCTGATTTTTTGTTACATATTTTTTAGATGCAAGGAATGGTGCCGCCTACCTGTCATTACACCATGTAGGCATCTTCTATGTCTTGCTTGTGTTGCTCTGGATAGTGAGAAGTGTACATTTCCTGGCTGTCATAACTTATATGAAATGGAGACACCTGAAAAAATGGCCCGGCCAGAAAATCCCAATCCAAAGTGGCCAGTTCCCAAAGATCTTATTGAGTTACAACCGTCATATAAACAGGCATGATAAGTTTTGTTATTATTTCATTTGATGTGCATTTCATGTTTACCGGTTATCAATGCATTTCATGGTGTTTACAGGATAATTGGGATTCTGATTGGCAATCAACATCTAGCAGCAAAGTAACTTATCTTGTACAAAGATTGAAAGCATTGCAGGAGGCTAATGGAGATACTTCTTATATTAGGAATGAGAGCAGGGATGCCCAATCCATTGAAGGGAAACTTGTTACCTCACAGGGAAGCGCATCAGGTGAATTGTTGCATGAGGACTGTTCCAGACTTAGCACTGAGTCTTGTCAGCAACCTTTGGAGAAAGTCTTAGTATTTTCTCAATTTTTTGAGCATATACATGTCATTGAACAACAGGTAGCAAATATCTGCTGTAGAACAGACTCACTTGACTTCATTTATTTTCCTTGTAAAAGCATGAATTTTGAATTCAATCTTTCTTTGATCAGTTAACAATTGCGGGTATCAGATTTGCTGGAATGTATAGTCCTATGCATGCTTACAGCAAGGTAAGTGTCCACGATTTTCCTATCTCTCTCTCTCTCTCTCTCGTTATTTTTAAGTGCTTTGCATTAATTCACACTTAATCAGATGAAGTCATTAGCCATGTTCCAGCATGATGCAAATTGTTATGTCCTTTTGATGGATGGAAGTGCCGCATTGGGTCTTGATTTGAGCTTTGTAACACATGTATTTTTAATGGAACCAATCTGGGACAGAAGGTAATATTGATTCCTTTTTTTTTTATTACCGGTATTTATTTTAAATATCAGATTTTTTTAAAGTAGTTAATTAATTCTTGTGACATTGTTGGTTGGTTTAGAGAGAATCTATTCTTAAACCATTAAACAATCAGAAACTATTTATTTCACTCTAATGTCTTCTGGAAGGTGTAGTTAGGAAGAAAATGAATTATGATTAGAGGTCAGTTTTGACTTTTGAGGTGGTTTATTGAATTTCTTTATACCTTTTATTGCTGCCTGTGCGTGGACTTTCAATGTTAAACCTATACATTATTCTGCTGTAATAGTTGCCATGGACTTCCATATGACATATATGTAGATAGAGAATTTTCTTAGAACAGATCATTTATACTTCCTTTATGTTCAGAAGCATTGACTAGTTTTATTTGCTGAAATTTCAACAGTATGGAGGAACAAGTAATTAGTCGTGCTCATCGAATGGGTGCTACCCGTCCTATTCACGTTGAAACACTGGCTATGCGTGGTACAATTGAAGAGCAAATGCTAGGGTTCTTACAGGTATTGGTTTTCTATTAACATCTGTAATAAGACGTTGGATCATTTTCATACAGTAGCTGGTTACTGAATATAGGGTTCTAAATATCATTTTCATTAGGATGCTAACGAGTGTAGGAGACTATTGAAAGGAGAAGCTGGAAATCATGATCGTGAAGGGGCACGGACACTTCGCACACTACATGATTTTGCTGAGAGCAATTATTTGGCTGAGATTAGCTTTGTTCCAACTAACTCCAAATCATGAAGGTAGTAGCATTTATTATGCACATTATTGTTTTTCTTTCCATTTATTTCTTATTTAGTATTTTAAATTTTGCTTTGATTTTATGTCCCCGAACCTTTTACGTACGAAACCTTTTATTTAGCTGTAGCTTGTTGGTCATTTATTTCAATACATTTAATTACTAGTTGCAATGTGTATTTCCCATATTTTGCTGTCTTTGCTTTTCTTATCAGGTTGGGTTCAATTCAATTCAGTTCTACTGTTGATGACAAGGTCAAATATTTTGATTAGGGCCGGCTAGTACCAAGGACTAAGTACTAAGTAGTAGTAGTCTAGGAGGTCAAAAGATGCTGATATATGTACATACACGAAAAAAAAGTCTGTTTGAGTCATTTTACTATCCACTTTGGGCCATTTTAATTACTCAACTATTAAACGTGCCATTTTAGTACGAGAAAAAAAGTGAAAATGTCATTTTTAGTCCAAATGTTCCCAAAACCGACCCCCACAAGGACATTCTATTAAAATCAAAGACGGAATTCGTCAATTATCGATGACGTGTTATTTTTTTAATATAAAATAATACTCTCTCTGTTCTTAAATGAGTGTTTTGTTTTTATTTATTTGTAAAAATTAAGATTTACAAAATAATTTAGTGTGTTTTCAATATTACTCCCATTTTTTAATCTACATCGAATGTGCAAATCAACTCATGTGTATAAGTGATAGGGATAATATGGGAAAAATGATAATATAATAACCTAAAAATAAAAATAAGACACTCATTTTGAGACGAAGGGAGTAATTAAAAAGTT
>JAYMTA010002215.1:0-17126 GCA_036897625.1 Pelargonium cotyledonis | reverse complement strand
TATATATATATATATATGGAAATGGGAGTCTAAGCCATTAATGAAATGGTGACACCTTATTAAAAAACTTGAATCCGGACGAGTCGCTCCGCTCCCACCAATTCACTTGAGTGGGTATGAGTGGAACTAATTGAGGTGTCATCACCTCATTGACTTGACTTAGCCTAAGCCAAAAAAATCTTGGCTCATATTCTATTTTCTATGTATATATACTTCTTATCTCAATCATCTTGTCATCTCTCCTTCGTTTGAACTTTGGGAATCCACAAATGTTGACGGTCTATATTAGGGTAAAGTAATTGTTGCTTTATAAAAATTTGAATATTCTTTTCTTTTTCCTACTTAGAAACCAAATTTGCATGTGGAAAAGTCAATTGACACATTGAAGAATAGCATCTCAATTTATTCTATACCACCGAATAGTAACAATCATTATAAATATTTGGAGAAAAAAAAAAGGAAGGGTTTTTGGTTATATAAATATAGAAAAAACATCTATAAGTTTATTAAAGAAAAAACCTAATTAAATCAATAAAAAAATGTCACATTATTATTGATAATATTTTGGGTATAAATTTGTAGTAATTAAATAACATAAATTTGTGGAGATGAATAAGTTTAATCTTCATTTAAACACTATATATGACACAAAAGTTTGTCTAAGTAAAGAAAGGAGAGGTTGGCACATAAAGAAGTATTAATAATTGTGAAAAAGAATAAAAAGTTCTTGATTCTTTTGATATAATTATGGTAGTAGTGTTTTAAGCAAGTAAAAAAGAGAGTGAAAAAAAGAGCAAATGGTGAGTTTCAATAAAGGAGATGATGAGGAATAGAGGTTGAAGCTTACAAATTACAATGATGGAATCACAACTCTCATTTTGACCATCTTTCTTTTCTTTTCTTTTTACTCACTGCTACTGCTGCGGCTACGACTGCGAAAATGTATAAAAACAAACATAAATTTTGAACTCGAACGTCCGGATTTTTTCATTGTTTGATTAGTAAGGACGCAAAAGAACTTAAATAGAAATGTATGTAACACCTATAAATTTATTAAATCAATCTATTTATTCATTCATGACGTGTCAAACTCTCGTAAATTTGACTGAGTCTCGACCATTAATTTTTAGTTTTCGGTTCTTATTAATAAATAGATATGATAGTAAAATAGAAATGAAAATGGTGGGTTGAATTGGATTTTCTAGGGGAAAGAGAAAGGAGTTTGGAGGCAAAGTATAAAGGTAGAAAACAAGAAAAGAAGGAAGAAAATAAAGAGAAGTGGAAGTGGAATGGTGATTGATTCGATTCTCTTCTCTCTCTCTAATTCTCATTGGGAATCGTTTCCATGCAATGCAATGACTACGACCATCTTCTCGTGCATCTTTCATTTCCATTTTTTTTCTTTATTGATCATTACATGTATCTAAATGCATATATACTACATAAAAACCGACGTGACGTATTTTCAGTCACATGATTCTTCTCTCTCTCTTTAAATCAAAATCTGTTTAGGTCCCACCTCATCGTCTTTCAATGCAGAAAGCGAGTGTGATTTTACCAAATTGCCCGCTCTATTCTCAACTTATGTCAATACATCATATTTGTTTTGTGTACAGTTACAGCACAAGATGGCTTTCACAAAAAGGAAATTAAGGAACAAAGATGAACTTATCAGCAATACAACTTTGTATATGGTAACTAAAACATGAAAATCATTTACAATCACCAAAAATCATATCCTCAGATTCTGACTGACTTTTGATGTCATACATTGTTTCAAGATGGGACCAATTTTTGCAGAATAAAAGCAACACAAGTTCTAATTATAACACTTTTGTAGTAGATCAACTCATGAAACGAATCTTAGTTTAGAGTTTCAAGATGATGATCCTTTTCTGCTCCGGCTACCACTTCCGGCCACGCTTCTCATGCTGCCGGAATCTGTAGAACTATGCATGTCTTTTTGACCAAATGCACTCCCTCGTAACCCACGAGGAGATTGTATGTTTCGTGGAGATCCTGCTTGGAGGTTACGAGGCGATCCCGAATTCGAATCGCTCCCTCTGACAGCCTCAGCCTCTAACGTTTTAGCTTCATCGGTCAGCATCTCCATCTGTGTCCAAAAACCACATTTAACATTAAAATGTAGATTATACACGACTGATCTGACTACCATTACAGTTATGGTTTCAATCTTTTGTCCATAGGAAACTTTTTGTTGGTCTGGACCAGGCTGCAACCTATTTTGCAAGCAAAATAAGTAGCAGGCTTGGCCAGAAAACACCCACATTATCGAGTTGGATCCTGTGGGCTGTTCGCCCATTTGCCAGCCCTAGGCCCAGTGCATGAAGCTCCCACCAGGTCAGGGAGGATCGTTTATGTATATGCACAACCTTGCCTCTACTTTAGAAGAGACTGTTTTCATGACTTAGACTCACGGCCTCAAGGTCACTGAGCAGCAACAGCGACCTTACACAGTTACGCCAAGACTCATGAAAACACGACTAAATTTGTGATCAAGCAATGCCCTTTAGAATTTGTCACAAGGTACCGATTTCAAATGAAATCAACATTGCTTCATGTTATTGGAATCTGAAGCTTACATGGACTATCATATCCTCCCAATTTCCATCAAACTGGAAGAGACTTCGCTAGACATTCCTTAATCGTCAATCTATGTGCAAATGTTGAATTTATCTCCTTACCCGAATTTCATTTTCTCTCAGTCGATCTTGGAGGGCGCTTATAGCGGGACTTAAACTGCAATGTTCCAAAAACAAGATGGAGTGAGTATAAACACAAAGACAATCACAAATAACCGATACAGAGGTAGACATTTGATTCAGACCAATATTCCATCAATTTGCACATTGAAGCTTGATATGTTGATGTGTGATGAATGAACGTTAAAGGATGCGCTTTCCCATCCCTAAGACAACGTGCAGGATATTATAATTAGATATAATAAAAAAGTTATGACAAAATTTATTTTATAAGCATGAAGAAAATGCAGATGAATGGGGAAGCTTATTTAACCACCTCGTGTTCTGCAAAATGGCTTGGTTATATGCGGCCCGTTCCTCTTCATATAACACGCGTTGCAAATCATTAAACGACATTAACGGAGAATCAAGCTTAAGAAGAAATGAGCTCGGCAAAACTAGAAAAGGAACTTCTTTCCTAATATACTCTGCACCACTATCAACAGACAAATAGTTCAAAGATTATGTTAAGAAAATAAGAACTATATTCTTCCTAACCTAAAAGAGGTATATAAAAGGAAGAAAATAAGAAAGAATAAAACTGATTCTAGGAGTGTGACCAACATCACTTAAATGGTTTCTTCAGGATCAAAGTTTTATAGTGGAATGCCAAATAAATAAATAAATAAAAACACTAAGGTAGTGTTTGGTTAAGTAATTTTGTACAGAATGGGGATTATGAATGGGAATGTGAATGAGACTCAATTTAAGACTTTTTGTTGATAAGAATGACTTTGGAATTCCCATTTTTGAACAAATATTTAAATCCAAACACTGCCTAAGAGATTGTTGAATAAAAATTTTAGATGGATAAATAAATGCCACAAATACAAAACTAGCACATGTAGCTTAAATCTTCATACCACTAAGAAGCTGGAATCGAGAAAACATCATTTCTTTTTTCTTTTCTTTTTTGCATTACTACCGAGAAACAGCACAATTAGTACAAAGAATGAAGGAAAGAGATGTCCAGTGACAAAGTACATACTCATATATACCTCATGTCCAAATTAGAACGGTGCATTGCTTCTTGCATACTTTCTGACATATCCATAGGGTCTATATCTACAATGGCATTGTCAGTATTTTCGATGAGGTAGTTTCCTCCAATTCTTTCCCTCCCTAGATAGTTTGCATCAGCATTTGCGAAGAAACCCCCTAAGTCAGAAGACTTTCCTCCACCCTAGTTAATTAACTAGTTAAAGACATTGAAGGAAGATAATGAAAATAAATGACATTATCCACACAACCGAAGCACAAAACATAAAATATAATACAATAATCTTTAATGACACTAAAGCATGTAATATATTAGGATGTGACCAAAAACCGGTTTTCCTCTATCATAACCATACTACAGTAAGATGAAAGTGCAGCGTCAAGATGCATACAAATTGGAATTTATAATTATTTTGTCACATGTTAATAGTTATTGCCTAATATTTTTCTTCTGTTTATATGGTCAATATTTTAAGGCTAGCAATTTGGGTCATGGCCCTTAATTAACACAAAAATGACACATATTTAAGTGGGACTGGATTCAGCTTAATCATGCTAATGTTGAACCCCTTTGTCTAACTTGTTTAATTAAACGGGTCATGTAACCCTTTCAAAGGTCAAATGTTTATTTTCAACTTGTTGAGGATGTTGTGGCTCGTGTCAAGTCAACTTACTCATATATGGGTCATGTTCGTGTCGTGTAACTCAACTCATTCAATAATCGGGTCGTGGTCAGGTTGACCCATGTAACAGAGTACTAAACATTCAACAAAACACGAACACGGCCAATGAACACAAATTGCCACTCCTACAACCATTAGCCAGATCAAGCCATATATGTGAAAATTCCAACTCTTACAACCATACCTTGATAACTCCAGCTGCTCTTGAATCTCCAGTGTCTTGTTCAAGGTTTTCAACTCTTGTAGAACCAGATCTTAACGAAGCATCTGAGGAAGTTAATGAAGATTCAGCATCTATAACTGGACTTCTATGTACAGGAGATAGAGAAATAGGTCTTGGCACATTATTCTGCTTCCCGTCTGAGGACTGAAAGGCAATGACTTGAATTTTTCCTACCTTAAGAAATATAAGAACAAAGCATATTCTGAATCAGCTGAACCAACAAACATCTTCAAAAGATCAATTTCTTTATAGCTTGAATTTGAGACATACCTTGCTTGTATCCTCATTAAAACAGGAAAATATGAGTCCAATAAACCCAGAATCTAGAAGCTGATACATTGCCTGAGTCCGCACATCTGCAGAAGGTAGACATTCAAAGTGTATTAATTTCTGCCATGGGCATTTACATCAACAATTACATCAGAAAATAACCTAATACATGGTATCCAAACAGTGGGAACCAATGAAGTTGGTATTAATATCATTTTAAAAAGTATCATGGTTAGATTTCCAATTAATGACATAGATACATAAGCAAATTCATTTAGAATCCATAAATCTCAGTCGCGGCAGATATAAGTCATCTTTCTATAATTAGAACTGTGCATCGGTCCAAGACCGGACCGGGCCAAACCAGGTCACCAAGAAGCGGACTGAGGACCAATGACAGAATCGGCTTGGACCAAATTCAATAGAAAAAAGTTTAAAAATAATTTTTAGGAAAATTTATAATAATTATAATTCGAGTGAATAGGGATGAATAAGGCGAGTAATCATGGAGTAGATTGTGCCAAAAGTAGTAAAAAAATGAAAAAAAAAATATATTTTTTCTAATAAAATAAATTTTAAAAAAGTAAATAATTTGGTCCGGACCAAATTTGGACTGAACCCCATCGGTCCGGTCCATTTTTTAGTCCAAGTTAGTTTTTGCACAGCACTATCTATAATGAGCATAAGAGATTCCAAGAAACTATCCTTACCATATTCACAACTCATATAACAATAATTGGAGCATATCTACTAGAAATCATGATAGTTAGTTAATACTTACCGACATGAGAAGGAAGAACTGTAATATGAGGATGTGAATGATACCATCCAATCACTCTTGTCGTCCTTCCTGTTGAAGTGGTCATTCTGTGCTATAAAGTTAAGTACACACAACCACCAAAAATCTTACATAAATTCACATCACAACAAGCACAAATAGAAACGGTAACTTATCAGCACTTTAAATGACCGTTGGATCTAACCATGGCTCATAGGATAGATATCAAATTTTAGTTGGCTACTTTAACACCCATGAGCAGGAAGATATCATTTCACAAGAGACCCGCATCACAATGAAAATCAAGCCTCTCGTAAAAACTATTTTCTTCTTTAGCAATGGAGAGAATTAGATAACATTAGGGGCTGAGATTGATGTGTGAGATACAAAGCATTTCCTTTCTCTTGCATATTATAGATAAAAATTAATCTTGGGCAGATAATTAGGGCTCCTTTCTTCACTTTTAATACACCAATACCAATCCTTTTGTATTGCAAATTAACATTAAAGTGAAGGTCAAATATGAGGAATTCAAAGTAAAAAGGTAAAAACATAAAGATGAATTGAGGATATTTCAGCCTGGGCTGATGCAGCAGCCAACTGTTCAGGGTTAGTCTCTACTCGGTCCTTACGACGATCAGATCTCGTCTGAGGTGATGCTCCCCAAATTAGTGCAGTCACACTCCCATTCTTTGAGTACTGCAATTTCCAAGAAATAGAAAGTATTGTAAACAGAAAAAGGACCAATTTTGACGACTCAAAAGCAGCCAGGGATGGAAAAAACGAAAAGCAGAGGTATAAAAGACGCTAAACAGAAGGCAACAAGACTATCTATGTAACCTTCTGAAGTCACTAATGAACAAGATTATACTATTCATATTTGAGTTCGCATGTGTGAGTAAGTATTGAGTGTAAAAATGATAGAAAATGAAGCAAAAATATGGATTAAACAGAGAAAAAGTATTAGATCATTAGAGACCGAAGACAAAGAAGTCTTCATGGAAGGTTTAACTGTTTAAGTATTGCATATGTTAGTGAGGAATAGTGGTATATAGAAAGACGGATAAACACAGGAAGAAACAAATATAAATGGTACCAAAAAAGTTGATCTCTAGATGCATATACAGGGGTGATTGATTTGAATAGGCACTGGATGTCAACATAACCAAGATTCTCTCTCTTCTAATCACAATCTATAGGACTGGAAAACCATTTAGGTGTTATATTATGTTAAGTTTCAAAAGCAACAATGCTAGTGCCTTGATACTTTCATTAGGTATGCATAACCACAAATTTTAAGTTTATAGCCCTAAAGATCACAAACAATAAAGGTTAGAGGTAGAATGTCCCAATAGCAAAATTCAAGGAGCTTTCCTTTACAATTTTAAATACGGAATTACAGCAATTGTACAAGGTTTAATCATGAACAAACATGGCAAGTTAGCCATGAAGAAACAACAAACAATTCATGCCTGACACGGGAGAGCCTAAAAGGTTACCATAAAGCTTGGGTCTGACATGATTGGATGCCACTGCTAGAGGCTCCTCAAAAAGATAGGTAATGGGGTGAACCCTAAATGTAGTATCCTTCTCCAAAATCACAACTAGCCTCGCAAGTCAATATCCTATCCTCAAATATAGGCCCATAAGTGCGTAATTATACTGCCTACAATACACATCATACATACGTATTTGCTAGCATATATCACGATAGCAGCTTGTAAATATCGATTACCATCGATCTTGGACCAGAACTAAACTATAAAATGTAAATTAATAAATTCTATCAGGTCACTGATCATAGAATACAAGCTTTGATATTCAAGTCAACTTGAATTCAAACTTAACAAAATGCAATAACCACATTTTCCATCCACAAATGGATAGCTCAAACAGAATTGAAGTACAGTACAGTCAAGCAAATGCCCAGCAATCCAATTCCATTCAATTGTATCAAAATTGACCTCATATTTGAAAAGCAACCTAATTTCAAAATCAAGCACAACCAAACAAACCCACATTGTTCGCCCACAAATTCACATGGATTCACGAACTTGACCCCAAATCAAACCCAACAGTCCAATTCAACACAAACGCAAAATTAACAAACACCCATTTCAAAAAACTACCTAAGAATCCCAAAACCTTCATGAATTTAGAGATAGGTTACAAGAACATTGACGAAATTGAAGAGAACAAGAGAGAGACCTCGATATCGCCCAGAAGAAGGCCCAGGATCTCCTCAGTCTCAGTGGACAATGCATGGGTGAGACATGTTAACCACACCTCCTCGGACATTTTCACAGACGTTAGCGACATTTTCACTTCTCTACAAACCACAACGATGTTGACGACGACGATGATGATGGTGCCTGAAACAGATCTTCCTTGAAAATTCGTCTCTCTCTCCGTCGTCTGGTCTCGTCTCGTCTCTTCGCTTTTGGGCTGAGTCGCTCGGCGAAGCTCTCAGTCTCTGAGGACTCGAGTGTCGAGAGAGTCAGGGCTTGGGTTTGAGAAGCCTGTACCGCGTCGTAGAGTATCACTCCCTATGATTTGTCTTTTTTATTTAATTATTTATAATATTACAAATAAAAAAGTTTGGGCTTGGGTTAGGCCTTGAGTTGGGCCTTTATTTGGGCCAAGCTTCTTCTGAGCAAGTCCAGTCAAAGTAACCTGTTAACATTTACCCAATATTTCTATTTTATTTTTATTTTTTTACATAAACAGTGTATTTTTAATTTTTCAATAACTCTTGGAATATAAATTGTTTTTTTTTTTTTTAATTTTGATAAGCCTATTTTTGTGTGGTTTACTGTTGATTGATTGTAATAAATTGCAAAATCAGTCACAAACTGTTTGTTGAAATGTTTCAATGAACCTTTTTGTGAAGATTTGAACTATAAAGATGTAAATTATTTTTTTTCTACCTTTTTTTATTGATATTATCATCACATTCCTTATTTGCTTCTCCATTTTTTGTTATTTGCAAATTTGTAAAATCAGCTGAAGCATCTCCACCAACTGTTTGTGGAAATGTTTTACTTCTTGGGAATAAAATGTGTGTTTTGTAACATTAATTTTATTGCATTGAACTAGCTCAAGAAGAATTAAATTATAAGATGTTTAGACTTATTTGTTTGATACGATCGTTAGCTGCAAATAAATGACTGAAATATCCTCACAACCTTTCTCATACCGTCACAAGGAGAGAAGAAGTGTACTAGGCTAGGGTGACTCTAACGGAGCTTCTAAAGGAGTGGTGTTGCCCTAACCTGAAACGATTATTGGTTGTCAGGAGAAGGTAGTCTTTTTTTAGGTTGAAACTCCTGTTGATAGTTTCTATTAGAGTTAAAATGTGTTTTTTTTGTTAAATTTTCAATTGGGCTACCTTCTGTTGGAGTTAGACTTGATGATTGTTTTTGGGCATGAGTTTGGACTTGCAATACTTTTTGTGCATGATCAGATACATTTCTTCCAAAAAAAAAAAATCTACAGAAAGATCATTGGACTCATTATAAGTTTTTTTTGTAAATTGATAGAAATGTATGTACATAAGCATTGAATTTTGTGCACGTGCATATATATTATATCGAGTTTTATTAGCAAGAGGGTAAACAAAAACAATCTGTGTATACATAGGGAAAGTTGTGTACAAAAAAAAGTAAAATAAAGTTCCTATAATACAAGAGTTACAAGATCAAGAAGTCTCAAAGTACTTCATGGAGTATAGAGAGTACATATGTGATTCTAATTATATGAACCCTAACACATGATTCATTTTCTTTGCAAGAAAATGTTGCCAACACAATATTGTATGTACATCTTTCAGAGTACTTTCAGGTGTTGCTTTCTCTTCACTTCTACAACACAAAACAACCATAACAATTTGTCAAAACTAAGGTAATTATCTCACATTAAAATGCAAATATATACATGTTTTATTATCATTTAAGAAAAAGGTAAAAAACTCAATTTGATCCCTTAACTTTGATGTTTTGTCCCAATTTGGTCTTTAAATTTTTATTTAACCAAAATTAGTCTATGAACTTTCATGTTTTGTTCCAGTTTAATTTGGTCCCCGAAGTTTGTTTTGACCCGAAATGGTACATGAACTATCACATATTGACCCAATTTTGTCCATAAACTTTTTGATATAAGCTTTAATGGCAAATACCATTTTGGATCAATATTTGAAAGTTCGTAGACCATTTCGAGTCAAAACAAAATTCAGGGACCAAATTTGGGCGAAACGCGAAAGTTCATAGACTATTTTTTATTGGAAAAAGTTTTTTTTTTTTTTTTAAGCAACGGCGTAAAGAGATATATATAGAATGAACCAATAGTTTCAGAAAGAGACTATGTGGTATTTTACACCACCAAAGATGTGTTGAATGTGGATTGATCCTGAGACATCCTCTCACTCACACACAGTTGGATTAACCAACTGCGCCACCTTTAGTGGTTTTATTAGAAAAAGTTTAGAGATCAAAATGGGTCCAAACATCAAAGTTCGGAAACCTAATCGGGTCTTTCACCTTAAAAAAAAAAGGGTAAAATAAGAGTTTTGAAAAGCATACTGCTATTGGGCTTATTATTAGTTTGCCTGTTGGTGTTGTTGCCACTATAGATGGTGCCATTGTCTGCTGACATTCCAAAACTGTTCTTCATTGCTTCAGCTGCTTCATTTGCTGCATTCTTCACATGCTCACTAGTCTGCAATAGTAACATTTCACATATCTGCTCATCATGCATGTTGTTTATAGTTAGAGTTGGCGATTCGAGTTTCGGGTCGGGATTTAGTTTGGAAATGGGTAGAGGTGATAACTTGAGTTTTAGGTTTGATTCAGAATGTTTGACCCAAATTTGATTGAAATGGTGTGTGGATTTTTCGGGTTGTGGGTCGGATTTTTTCATGCCAAAGTGACTTAAATCCGCAACTTTTTGGAGCGGGTTTTGGGTGCCCATGAGAATATGAGATTAGGTTCAAAGTGCCGACGCTAGGATTGGATTGGGAAAGAGCCAACTTGGACCCAATTCAAAATTTTATTTGACAATATGTACCAGTGTCTAATCAAACGAGCGAAAAAATATATGTGTTTTTACTTATTCATTTGTCTTATTTTGAATTAGATTTTGGGTATTGGCGTAAAACTTGTGTATTTCCCGGCTCAAAAAAACGATCGGACCTATTTTTACACAACCTGAACTATGAATTGCATATCAAATTTTAGATTCCCGTACACGACACATAACCCAACATAATCACGGTACAATTTAAAAATGTGTTGACATTTGAGTTTGATATATTAGAGAAAGTAGGGCTTTCCTGATATAAGAAGTTTGAAGATTGGCCTTTTTGGTCAACATGTTCGATATACTGTGTCACCAAATGTTCCTTCTCTCTCGATTCCTGAAATTCATCTTCCATCATCGCATCTTCCTTCCTCATCTACAAAAAGTGAAAAAGTCGAGTTTAATACACTCTTCATAAATAAATAACAAAAATAAGAACTAGCGGTAAAAAAATGACACTACAAAAATGCAAAAGTAATTTACTCGATGAGTACAAGAAATGGTCATTACCTGTGCCATGTTTGAAACTATTGATTGATTGAAGAATGTATAGGAAAATCAATGATGACACACAAAAAAGGAAAATTAGAGTTTGTTTATGGGATTTAGCAATTGAATTAAGCAAATTTCATTTGAGTAATGCTGCTATTAAGACATTAAATGGCATGTAAATTTTGTGGATAAATGTTCAATTGGAAAAAAGTGGTTGGATAAGAAAAGAATGAGAACCCATATGCATAGGCATAGGAATTGCACTCAATTTCCAACAAAATAGCACTCCAAAATTTTAAATATTTGTTCTATTTTAACTCATTTTAGATAAGATTTCAAATATAGGTAGGAATGTTCTTGATGAAATTTGGACCGAAAAATTGTACTCAAATCGGATGGATAATTTTGGTTTGTTCTTTGCTTGGTCTAAATTCGAGTTAACCGACTTATTTTTCTTCTACTAAGGCCCCATCACATAATATTTAGCCCTACCCTAAATGGGCTTGACCAAAACGTGGACCACACTCTAATATATCAAGTATGATCGAGAATAGAGATGAAAATTTGGATTCAAATATGCGTATATATATTCAAAACTCCGATCAACATTTTTACATATTCAGGTTGCATAAAATAGTATGTTCCATGTGGAGGTTGGGTATGACTAGAGGTGGCAATTCGGCTTCATGTAATTAGGTTTACTGGGCTCGATTTCAAAGTTTTGACCCAAAAATGAGCTCAACTTCGCTTGGATTTGTGTTTTGCGTCCCAACCTAGTTTGCAAAATTTATCAGAAATCTAATCTTATCCGAACACCAGATCAAGATTTGAAAACCCGCAAGAATCTAAAGTTCACACGTTTTATAGTCGAACATCAGTCCAGTACAGATAAAAATCCGATCCGAAATTCAAATTCTTAGTTGTGGATTGTAAAGATTGGAACAAACAATCTAATTGGCTAAGTGTAAAGCTATGTGGTGTATGCACCTTTTTCATGCCAACGAATAAGTTGGCGCCAAGCCAACAAAGACAGTTAAAATCTTTAGAAATCACGGTAACGATTTCAGTAACTAACTTTTTTGCTCTTTTATCGGTAAAAATAAAACCATCGAACAAGGACACGTGTCAAGTACTCAATTACACAACCACGTGGCAAGATCCTAGAGGCTCTAATCTTGATTGGATCGTTACAAGAAGCAACAACACGACGTAGCAATCCACGGCTTTCATGGGTTCACGGCACGTGTCCACTACAGGTGTCGAGGAGCAAGACACGTGTTCAGCAACTACAGCACGTGAGAGATTATAAATATCCATGCATGATTGACTCGAAAACGCACCAAGAAACCAAAGTACTGTTTTCGAAGATCAAAACGTTTAGAGCAAAAACATAAGATTTTAGCTGTTTTTAAGGTTTTTGAGTTTTTTTTTTTTGTCTGAAAGAGAAAATGTCTTCCAATCAAGACCAGCGTTTCGGTGCCGGCGAGACCAAAGCTCGTGCTGAGGTAATTATCTTCAAATGTCTGTAAATAATTGTAAATTCAGCATATTACAGTATTTAGTTATTATTTTATTTTTTTCACACATAAGAGCAAATGTAGTTCTATTTATTTACTTTATTGGATAAATATTATTTTTCAGATGTTGGTAAATGTATGTAAATTCTGCAAAACACAACACTTAGTTATTATTATTAAGTTTTGAGGTTTTTTTTTAGATCTTGATTATACATTTTGTATAAATGATAAATGTTTATATATATATATTCACTTTCATGTATGCTATATAGTATGGATTCAATCATATGTAAGAATGTGATTTGAACTACTTACATGCTACTTTGTGTATTAATTATGACTTTTTTTTATTGGAGCTCATTGATAGTTTTCTATCTATTTATTTCCAAATTTTCAATTTATGCTACTTTTTTCCATATATATTTTAATTTATAGCTCTTCACGAGATATTTTTGTTTTATAAAAATAAATTAGTAGTTTAATAAGATATTTTGAGACAAAATGTGTGAGTATACGTTATAAGTCTAGACCTCATACAGGAAAAGACTGGCAAAATGATGGGCTCGATGAGGGACAACACTCAAGCTGGAAGAGACAAGGCCCAAGAGACGGCCCAACAAGCCAAGAGCAAGACCCAGAGCGCAGCCCAACAGGCCAAGGACACGACCCAGAGCACGGCCCAACAGGCCAAAGACAAGTCCTACGACATGGCCCAGCAGGCCAAGGACAAGACCTACCAGACCAGCCAGCAGGCCCAAGACAAGGCCCAACAGGCCAAGGACAAGACCTACGAGACGGCCCAAGCCTCGAAGGACAAGACGGCCCAGGCGGCCCAACAGGCGAAGGACAAGCCCTGTGAGTCAAAGGACCAGCCCGGCGGGTACCTGTCGGAGAAGGCCGGAGCGGCGAAGGAGTATGCGTCGGAGACGGCGGAGGCGGCGAGGCAGCGGGCGGCGGAGGCGGCTCAGTGGACCAAAGAGGCGGCCCAATCAGGGAGAGAGAAGACAGGTGGGGCCCTCCAGCAGACAGGAGAGAAGGTGAAGCAAATGGCCCAAGGAGCAACTGAGGCAGTGAAGAGCACATTTGGGATGGGCCAGGAGGAGGAGGAGGAGGACAATGACCCTACAACCTATACTAGGAGAGGCCACTAGAGTAGTGTCCTACTAGTTAAGGGCACTATGGTCATAATAATTTGAATTTGTTTATGTTGGTGTGTTTGTGTTGTTGTTGTGGTTGGTGTTGTTGTGGTTGATGTTTGTGTGGTTTCTTTTGAGTTTTTGTTGTTTGTTGTTGTTGGGTCCTTCCCCTGTTAGGGTCAAAAGGGAAGGTGTTGTATTTGTAGTTTTTTTGTTTTTGTTTTGGAAAAGTGTCCTTAGAGTGTGGGGTATATTTGGGGTTGTATCTTTTTATACTTGTTTTTATATAAGGCAACCACTATTTCCCTCATGAATTTCTGAGTTTTTGTTGATGTTTTTGTGGTGTGTTTTTGCTGGGCTTGTAGGGTTCTTTGATGATTATTCCCTCCTTTTTTTATGGCCAAAATGGGAGGTTTTAACTTAAACTTCGAGTTCTCATTAAAATTTCGCTCTTATGCATTCAATAAAGCGGTATACATTAAAACTTCGTATTTTACAAGTTATTTTGTTCATACAAATTCAAATGATTTTGTTGTTATTCTGCTATTAAAATTTTTAAATATAGCTGATATATCACGGCTCACGTGTGACCATTTAATTGGTATAACTCGACTATCTATAAGTTTGTACAGATTTTCTCGATATCTTCCACCACAAAGTTGCTCCATATCGTGTATCTAGACCTACTTCCTATTAATGATTTCATGTGTAAATCATCCATTTTATATTAAATCGAGAAAGAATGTATCACAAAGACGACAAAACACTCCCACGTGAATTTCGTGAGTCAAGAAAACATAGGTGAAATCGACATAGTTAAGGAATGTAGATTAAATTAGGGACCTAAACTCGCAAAAAATTGCGAGTGAAATTTCAAGTGTACATGACTCGTCCAGATTGCTGGCTCTAATACTTTTAAGACCAGAAAATGGTTGGTCTATAATTAATTACCAGTACCCAACAAAAGCCAAACCATGAACGTATACAAAGGTGAGAAACCAAAGAAACATTACAAGCACTCGACAAAACAAAAAAAGTCACATTCATTATTGGAGTTATTAACCCATACATTACCAACACAACACTCTCTTCTATTATACTCCTCCTGATGATGCTGTTGACGATCCATTCGTGGTTTGCTTTGCCACATAAATTTGCTTCATTTTCGCAGATGGAAAATTCTTTTCTGCTCCCGAAGACTGATTATTGTTCCTTCCCTGGAATCCCATCCTACTTCGATGATGAGACCAGTTATGACCGTATTGCTGGGACGAGACATTCTTATGCTTAAACCCAGAACTCGGGTTTTGACCCGAGTTGATGTTTGCGCCGGAGTTTTCAACTGGTTCGATCTTACTGGTATCTCTGATGGTGCTCGCAGATGAACTCGAGCTTAACCCTAACTCGTCGGGTAGTTGAGTGACGGAGGTGTTAGCTGTCACGTGAAAGCTGTGGCCGCCTTCAGAAGATGAGGATGTTCGGGACTCAGGGAACCTGTTGGGGGGTAATGATTGTTCGACAGTAGCGTGGCTCATGAACTGAGAGTGTGCAGCCTCGACATGTTGCTGCAGTGGCATGGATAGAGGAACAGAGTGGAGAGGCGGTGATGGCGGAACGTGAGACCAACGCGCCATGTCGGGAGAGGACTGAAGAGAACAATTTTAACAGCAATGTCAGCGAGATGTTAGAAGACAGAAAATAAGATAGCTTTTGAATTCAAATTTTAGTAATAAAATGAGATTGTTTAGGAAGGGGAATCATGAATCGAAATGGGAACAAAACATTTCTTGTCACAAAATAGCTCTGAAACGGCAAAATCATTTTCATTTCAGAATTATTTTCTCATTCTTGAAAACTAATTCTCATCCATACACAAGCTTATATCCAATGCATAAACACAGCACTCTGGACATGATAACCTCCTCCAAGTAGAGCTGGCAATTCAGGGTTCACACTGAAAAGACAGAACCTATACCCAACCCGCAAGAGATCAGGTTGTGTGTTTTACATAGGAATGTGTGGATTAGTATGTTTTTGCCTGACCCCAATTTCTTAAGGCGAACCCGGCCCAGAATTTAATCAGTTCTATTAAAAGCAACCCAAACTACAAAATGTGGATAAAATTTTGGGTGCTCACGGGTTCGGGTCTACATTGCCAGCTCTACCTCCTAGAGACACTTCAATTTTTATACACAATGTATGCAACAGTTACAACATGAGCCATACACAATGTATGCAATAGTGGAATCAGCTACAACATGAGTCATACGTATATATAAAGTTTAAGTTACCTGGAAAGGAGAAACATCAAACATGGCCAAAGGTGAAGCCATGGGCATGAGCGGTGACCCGGGAGCGAGATGCTGAATTGGAGGCATGTTGGTAGGGTTACGCTGAGCAGAAGCCATGTTCAGATTGTTCATGTCTCCTTCAACACCCATAGCAGAAGATGTCGGGTTGTGCTTATTCCAATCAGATTGCTTTCCAGATGGGATGTAGGTAGCGCCCATGAAGCTCAAGCCAAGTTGACCAAACTGTCCAACCGGAGCAAAATGGTTATAAACAACCATATGTGGAGGAGGGCCTTGAACTCCTGGGATCCCGCCAGGTGGACTGATGAAAGGGCCCGTGAATCCTGCTGGGGGACCGTAAAATGAATCAACGCCAGAATGACATTGTTGCCAGGTCCCAAGTGGCCCTGATACAGAGTTACTATTATTCTTCTGGGACTGTGATTGATTAGATGCAGATTCATCGTGTGGTCCATAAGCAAAGATTGGGCCTCCCAACATGGGGTTCATTTCGTAGAAAGGGAAATGAGATGGTGGGCCTCCAGGGAAATGTGAGAGCATCTGACTTGGAGAATTGTGTGGACTCGGCAAAGGAGGCCAAAGGGAAATTGGTTGCATCTCCACGGAAAGGTCTGCAGGAAGCGCTACACTTAAAGACTCTTCTGCTCTTGATTGACCAGCAACACCTGCCAAGAACATAAATAAAAGCTTTTATACAATACAAACCATTTCAGCACCCAAGAGCTTAAAAACAGAACAGGCTGGTCACGGACCAAGCCCATTTGAGCTCGGGCCAAGAAATGCAAATATCCTTATCAGGTTTGTCAGCTTGTTCACGGTATTATCAGGCTGGGCCATCACTGGCTCCACGGGCCCCACAAAAATTTTCCACAAAAAAAAAA